>PISX010013064.1:0-58217 GCA_004024625.1 Mellivora capensis | reverse complement strand
TAAAGGGCTAGTGTCCAAAATCTATAAAGAACTTATCAAACTCAACACCCAAAGAACAAATAATCCAATCAAGAAATGGGCAGAGGACATGAACAGACATTTCTGCAAAGACGACATCCAGATGGCCAACAGACACATGAAAAAGTGCTCCACATCACTCGGCATCAGGGAAATACAAATCAAAACCACAATGAGATATTACCTCACACCAGTCAGAATGGCTAAAATTAACAAGTCAGGAAATGACAGATGCTGGCGAGGATGCAGAGAAAGGGGAACCCTCCTACACTGTTGGTGGGAATGCAAGCTGGTGCAACCGCTCTGGAAAACAGCGTGGAGGTTCCTCAAAAAGTTGAAAATAGAACTACCCTATGACCCAGTAATTGCACTACTGGGTGTTTACCCTAAAGATACAAACATAGTAATCCGAAGGGGCACGTGCACCCGAATGTTTATAGCAGCAATGTCTTTCCATAGCCAAACTATGGAAAGAACCTAGATGTCCATCAATAGATGAATGGATAAAGAAGATGTGGTATATATACACAATGGAATACTATGCAGCCATCAAAAGAAATGAAATCTTGCCATTTGCGACGACGTGGATGGAACTAGAGGGTTTCATGCTTAGTGAAATAAGTCAATCGGAGAAAGACAACTATCATATGATATCCCTGATATGAGGAAGTAGAGATGCAACATGGGGGGGGGTTGGGAGTAGGAAAAAAATAAAAGAAACAAGATGGGATCGGGAGGGAGACAAACCATAAGTGACTCTTAATCTCACAAAACAAACTGAGGGTTGCTGGGGGGAGGGGCGTTGGGAGAGGGGGGTGGGGTAATGGACATTGGGGAGGGTATGTACTATTGTGAGTGCTGTGAAGTGTGTAAACCTGGCAATTCACAGACATGTACCCCTGGGGATAAAAATACATTATATGTTTTTAAAAAAGTAAAAATTTAATTTAAAAAATCCCCTTTGACAGTGTCATGTGTCTTTGGGATTATGTTCAAAGGATATTGTCACCTCTAATGCATTATTATTTGGGTCCATGAGCTTGTATAACAACAGCTTTCAAGACCTGAACACTGAGATGGAGATTTCCTTTGAGAATGCCCCAGGCATTTAAAGTGCAATGAGACAGAAGACAATTGGCTAGAAAAGGTTAATTATACATTGAGTCTCCTCTGGCTCCATTTGTCAGTATCATTTCCTGGATAAGCCTATATTGGAAGGTAGAGAAGCTGCCATTTTTAATGTATTCCAGTCTCAAAGAGGAGAGGTGGGTAAATGTATAAATGATAATATGCGTGTGCCAGGAAATCAGATGTGATAAGTATACATCACAGATGCATGTCTGCCATTTGTGGCAAACACTTGCATGGTCATTCCATTCCTTTGGCTGTGTGTCCTTTATTTTGCTTATCTCTGGAAATCTATGAGAGGAAGCCATGGCATTTGGGTTTTGCTTTATAGGGGGATAATGTTTGGTCCCATGGGAATATGGCTCAGGTGAAACTTTGGGATTTTGCGGGAGGCATGATGATAAGAAAATGTGACTTTTTAAAAAATCAAAGAGAACTAGATTTGGCATATTTCTTTGAGTAGCATCTTCATATTAACACGTTGGAAGCTTATGTATGTAATCTGGTAGATTTTCAGGAACAATTTTGTGTGTGTTAGGAAATTGCCTTTCTAAGACATAAGTATTTTAAAATTATTTTCAAAGGTAGCAAGCATTAAGCTTTTCAAGAGAAATCTGATCTTCAAAAAGAATAAAAGGTTTTGGATATCAGTGCTGAAAAATAAAGCAGTTATAAAAATAGTAATACCTTTAGTATATTTTTTTAAAAAACTGACAGGTTTTAGATAATGAAGCTGATTTTCTTGCATAACCAGAAAGATAATTTTGCATTAAATTAAAGAATTTCAAATGTATTTTGGCCAACATCAATATCAATGAATATGTACAAGTGTTTCTGAAGTTGATTTTTTTAAAGGAAAATATTTATTTGGATATATATTTAGTATTGTAGTATTGTCACTAATGGCAAGATGTCCTTTTTTATGGCTGCATAATATTCACACACACACACACACACACACACACACACACCATCAACACCATCAACGATCATTCCTTTCTGGCTAAAAGCCGATATCACTCAGTGGTCCCTCTCCTGGGTTTTTTTTTTTTCAATTTCTTAGTTATATTTCTGAGAAAGTGAAGTAGCAGGAGGTAGATCTGAGTCAAGACCAAGTAACATATGAAAAATAGTGATAAGGTTACCAGATAAAATACTGGATGCTGAGTTAAATTTAAATATCAGGTAATAAATACATTTTTTAGTATAAATTTGTTCCATGCATAGTTGGACCTACTTATACTAAAATATAACATGCTGTTGATCTGAAATTCAAATGTAACTGGGAGGCCCATATATTTATTTGCTGAGTCTGGTGATCTTAAATGCTGACCAATAGTTGCTTTATTATTTTATTTTATCTTATCTTATTTTATCTTATCTTATCTTATCTTATCTTACCTTATTTTATTTTTTTGTAATGGGCAGACACATTTGGGGTACCTTCTTCCTGACAGTATAGCCCTATAGCCTCTGGAATTTATATAGTACACGTTGCCCTCAGAGAGTCTGCACTTTAGCAGAGGAGATGAGAAATGTGAAGATAATCCTATTTCAAGAGAAACTCTAACAACTGCTTCAAGGAAGATACAGTGTCAGTTCAGAGAATGAAGGGGTTGCTTCCGGTTGTGGAAACCAGGAGAGGGACCACTGAGTCGATATTGGCTTTTAGCCAGAAAGGGTTGATGGTGTTTATTCACCTTGAAGATAGGGAAGGAGTGGCGCCCCTAGACAGGAGAACAAACACCATGAAAAGCATTAATCTGGTGAAGCTTCAGGGGTATTTGAGGAATTACAATTTCGTTAGAGCCGTGGTTCTCAAACTTCTTCCTGGATCAGAATCATCTGGAGGGCTTGTGAAAATACACATTCTTGGGTCCCACCTGCAGAGCTGCTAGCCCAGGAGGTCAGGGTGGGCAGAGAATTTGTGTTTGTCACAGGTTCCCAGGTGATGCTGATGCTAGTGAGAGAACCACACTTAGGGAGCTGTGTATGTGTGTACAGCTATGGGCAACTAGGGGAGAATGAGGTTGGGAATGTAGATCTGGTCCGGGGGCCTTGGCTGCTATGCCCTGGAGCCCCAAATTGTTTTAATAGACAATAAGGAGCCATTAAAGACTGGAGAGCCAAGTGACATATCATATTGTTCTTTAGGAAGATTTATTTGGTGGGAGTATGTGGGATCGATTGAAAGGACCCTAGAGCAAGGATGGGGAAGTAGCTCCTGCTTATTTTGTGTACAATAGCCAAGACCTAGAAATGACCTAAATGCCCATCAGTGGATGAATGGATAAACTTGTGTGTGTGTGTGTGTGTGTGTGTGTGTGTGTGTGTTGGAATATTATGCAGCCATAAAAAAGGACATCTTGCCATTAGTGACAATACTACAATACTAAACCTTGAGGACATTATGCTAAGTGAAGTGAGTCAGACTGAGAAAGACAAATGTTATATGATCTCACTTATATGTGAAGTTTCAAAAAAAAATGAGCTCAAAACAGAGGGCAGAGAGGTGGTTGCTAAGGGCTGCCTGTTAAAACAGAACTTTCCCATTAAAAAGTAAGCAATTATGGGGCGCCTGGGTGGCTCAGTGGGTTAAAGCCTCTGCCTTTGGCTCAGGTCATGATCTTAGGGTTCTGGGATCAAGCCCCGCACTGGGCTTTCTGCTCAGCAGGGAGCCTGATTCCCTTCCTCTCTCTCTGCCTACTTGTGATCTCTGTCAAATAAGTAAATAAAATCTTTAAAAAAAAGTAAGCAGTTAAAGTAGGGGCTGGTGTTTAGTACAAGAAGGGAATACTCACAAGCATCGCAAGAGGTCAGTGGGTAAAGCTGCACAGAAAATTTGACACATCCCATAAGTGCCATAGGTTAGATCACTGGTGTGTCGTTTCCATTCATGAGGAACGCGTCCTCTGTTGTGAAGACATTTCTGGGAACAAATTTATCTTCTATACCGAATGGCTTCTTTTACTCACATGTAGCCATCCTGTTACCTGTGGGCAGTATTTGCCAGACCCTGTGATAGGCTCTGGTGTAGAGATATAAACAAAGGAAAAAGAAGCCCTTTCCCAGAGGTGCCATTCGAATTAGCCAGCGACGACTGGTCTGGAGGGGGCTATGAGGATTCAAAATGGCTGCCTTGCAGAGACGCCACGAACGCCTGCCTTGTTCTGCTGAAAATCAGCTCTGTCGCTGTTAATGCGGAACTTACTGCCTATTTTCACCCTGTTCCTATGTAAATTTTAATCAGATTTTTTCCTATAAAATTGGTATGTTCATTTATGAAAAATTTGAGACTCTTCTGAAAAATAGGAAGAAAAACACAATAATCCCATATAATAAAATAATCTTACCAGCCAGAGGAACATTTCAATGTATATTCCTCCATATGGTAGATACTGTTTTATAATCTGATTTTTCTGTTAATAGTATATATATATTTTTTCATGCCAGTGATGATTATAAAACATACTTTTTTAGCTAAAAGACATCACATAAAAATATCATAATTTTACTCCACACTTGAATATATGTCTCTTCAGATTTTCACTGTTCAGGTATTTCTGCAAGGTACATTTTATATCTGAACTTTTGTGTTTAGCCTTAGTAATTTATTTCCTTTGGGTTGCTTCATATACGAAGATATTTTCCTATAAAGGGAGTCAAATGCTACCTTAAGATGATGGGTAATTTAATGTGAGATATAATATTTAATGCATAGTTTGGATGAGGGCTTCACAGCAGGTACTATTGCACATGTAGAAAATCATAGAGGTTGCTTGAGGTGAAGGACGACTGTCAGTTACATTAATTATATACCCTTAGAGAGTACTCTTAGATACTCCCGGCTAGGTATCGAGGTTTTTCAGTTCTTTCCTGAGCATCCATATTTATCAGTAACTAATGATTATAGAGTGAGAGACACATTTTATAGTACTCATATATCATTGTAACTAGATTTAGAAAGTTTATTCATATGTTATGATGTATTAAATGGACACATGTTGTGATTGGAATATTTGGGGATCAGTGCAGATTATCTTCATGATGACAAGGTTCTGCTCACTCACTTTGAGGGTAATTTGATGGAGGATCATCCAAAATATTTACATTTTTGGATATTTTATGCCTTCAGATAGTTTTCTACAGTTAAGATATACATAGTCTTTATAATGAGGTTTATAGAAATTCCAAACCATTGACAAACATCAAGTTCATAACGTGAATCAGAGAGATTTGGGGGCCAAATAATTAGGGTTGTTTCTGGAATCCCTAAAAGTTTGGAAGCCATGAGCAGATTTGAAAGATTCATGCAGATAGCACTTCAATCTTTCTTCTGGCTTTGGCCATGACTGGTGAGCTCCCAGGCCCCTGCCGAGTTCCCGCCTCCTGGTTACCCTGCTGGGGGCTCTGCACTCCCTAGGAGTCGTGGAGCCTCGGAGAAAGTCCAGAGCTACCTCTCATGAGGGAAAATGTAAAGGCATCAAGACTAGAAAGTTATAAGTAGCTGTACAATGTGGTGCTTCAATAATTGTACTGAGCATTACAAAGTATTCAGGCAAAAAAGGGAAAGCAAGGGGCGCCTGGGTGGCTCAGTGGGTTAAGCCGCTGCCTTCGGCTCAGGTCATGATCTCAGGGTCCTGGGATCGAGTCCCGCATCGGGCTCTCTGCTCCGCAGGGAGCCTGCTTCCCTCTCTCTCTCTCTCTCTCTGCCTGCCTCTCTGTCTACTGTGATCTCTCTCTGTCAAATAAATAAATAAGAACCTTTAAAAAAAAAAGGGAAAGCAAGTTCTAGTAACCACTTAGAAATGAAAATTGTTGGCTTTTAAATAATTTCAGAGATCCTCATTCTTTACCTTGTCATTTTGTAGGTGAGAAACTAAAGCTTAGAGGCACTGGACTCATTCAAGTTCAGCTAGGTGGTTCCTGATGGAACTGAGCTCAGGACCTCAACTGCCACTAAGGGGATTGTTATATTTTTAAGAAATGTCTACAGTAGGAAGTGAAGCTATACATATTACTGTGGCAGGTGGGGGAAGGGAGCGTAAAGGTTAGGTTAGTACTTATTTTTTTTAGTCAAGCAGAAATACGATTTTTATCTTCAATCTTTTTGACCTTGACCATCTTCTAAATTCTTTCCTGGCCACAGGTGTTTGGTTCCATGTCTTTGATTGCTTTCCCCCACAGATACAGAGCTCCAATTAGATAACAAAGTCCAAAGGGAGATTGGGTGTGCTTAGAGAAAATCTCTTGGTCACCAACTCGGTGGAACGTTTTTATCCCGTAAAGTGGGGTGTGCTTGTATTCATAATGTCACAGCTGTAGTGAGCCTTATCTTCATACTGACTTTGCCAGTAGTGGTTAACTTTAACTGGGCTTTTCAAATCTAGACAGCTTTCACTCTCACAGAATTATGTTTGAAAGTTTTCAGTTCTGTGGTCTCCTACATTAGGAAAGTTCAAGTGTTAATTTTGGTTCAGTTGCATAGGTATTCACAGTGATCTGGGTTAGCCAGAGGCTTCCTTGCATCTTGAGGGCTATGAATAAATGTGGTCAGTCAAAATGAATGGAAAGCAAGGGTGAGAAGTGAAGGGGAACAGTGGCTGAAGCTTCATATCTTGGGCCCCCCTCCACTGGCCCTCTTTCCCAGCTGAGCACACATTGGGGCAATGGGGAGCGGAGACCTGCCCCCGTCCTTACAGCCTTGTGCGGGGTCTCTCTGTGTTTCAATTAGATGGGCTTGTCACCAGTGCCTCCTTTGGGATTCTAATGAGGACCACTGAGGCCAGGCAGGGTTCTCAGCAAGGCAAACCAGAAGCCCTAATTCAACTCTGGCCCCAACCCTGTATTAATATAATGCCTCCAGTTTGCATTAGAACCCTAGGTTCACCTTAGTTTAAACTGTAAGTGCTTGCATCCGAATTAGCTTGGACTGTCAGGAAGTACACAGCTGCTGCTCACTTTACTATTGACAGATATAAAACTGAATTTACATATTTTTGGACTTCTCAGAAAGTGCCTTTGCCTTGATTTTACTAGACTTGGAAGCTTACCAAGTACCAAGGATTTGTATGTGGGGTTGGAAAAGCTCTTGCCGGGATTCCTGCTGTTTCTTGCTGCAGACTGGTCCAACCCCATAGGAACGACCATGGAAATGAGAAGGTGCAAACCAGCAGCTGTTAGACCAAAATATGCTCAGTGGCCAGCCCAGCAACATGGAGCTGGTTGTCCACATTTAAACATCTGGGCATCTCCCATAACGATGTTCTGGAACCTAGAGGTCAAGGCAATGGCAAGCCCACATTTCTGCATGACGGTGTCTGGCTGGGGCGAGCAGCTGGCCCGCATGCCCTTGTATGGGCTACATACACCTCGATCTTCTCTGCAACAGGTGTGTGTGCTTCCTACCTTCTCCTCTGGGCATGTGATCCCCAGATTTAAATGAGCATGTCAGAGCCACGTTCCATCCCGGCCAGCTGCTTTGAGCTGTAGTCATCACATCTCTTAACAGAGACGGTCTCTTCCTAAATTTGTTGTGGGTTTTAAATAAAATTGCAGACGTGGAGATCCCAGATCCGTGTCTTCTTCATCTTTGATGCTCGGGGAGGATTGATTAGCCTTCTGCATTCCTGGTATCATAAATCGTGTTTTCTCACTATTTATGCATAAGGGAGAGGAGAGTATTTGCTGGTTTTAACTTTACAAGTTTGCGTTGAAACGACCACCTCAAGGTAGTCACCTCTTGCAATGGTTATGCACCCTACTTGGTCCTTGAGAGCTATCGGCTGTCCTCACCTCTCCCGCATCCTGTGGTCTTCTGAAGCTTGCTAACGGGGATCACCTCATCACTTCCATGTTCACTCAAGTTCATTCTGGCTTTGATTTGGATTTCCATTGAAGTTTGGTTAAATACACACTACAAAAAATTGTCCGGCAGTGAGAATTAAGAGAATTAAGTAAAAATCATTCTAATTATGTTTCAAACGTGTGCCTCCTCGTCTTTTTGAACCTCAGTTTCCCCAGCCTTGAAATGGGGATCACAACATTTTGCCACAGAGCAGTTAGACTCACGGTAGCCTAATAAGTATTAAATGCCAAGGTGTGCATGGTCATCTCTGTAGAAGACAACGTGCCCCTCGTGTGAGAGAATTCAGTGTTTGAACAGATGGCAGGATAGCTCTGTTCCACGCAGTGACTAATGTCATCCCAAACACACACCTTAAGAAGTAAAAAAATGGAATTCTCATGCCTGACAGGAAAGAGATGATGGTGACAGGGTATGTGAGAGACTATTATGGGACAAGCATGGAAGGGTTATACTTCACTCCACTTATGCTTGGCTGTACCTCATTGCCAAGGGCCTGAGTGGGGCGGTCCATCCCCAAGGCTGAGGGAGCAGAACCTTCTGGTGGACAGGTAGATGTGTGTGCAACAACCAGCAGTGAATGCCACGAGGGTTGGGAGCACCCCTCAGAGTGTCCCCCATGGGATTTTTACTTCACAGGGTCTCAGTGAGCACTAGTAGCTCTTGGTTTGCTGCTATGGCATCATTATTTGTCATTTTTTAGGCCCCCAGATGCAATCGACAAGTCATGGCATGACCTAGACTATCTGAGAACTGAACTTCAGTTAAATTCTGAAGTCAGCATCCTGGAAGCTGGGGTTGCCTCAGAGTAGAAGAGGTGTGGTAGGGGTTCGTGTTCCTCAGAAGATCACACTTGTCAAGGTAGTCTGCTTTATTTCCACATTATTAGGTTGCCTTTACTGTCTATCTTACTCAACTCTTAGTGCTTACATTTTATTATTTGAATTTCATAGGTAGTTTTGAATTTAAGATAAAAGCCAGACCATAAAAATTCCCTCCATGACCCCAGTATATTGCAACACCACCTTTCTTTTGTTCATAATTTCTTTCTGTTAAAAATAAATTTCAATGGAAAGCAATGGATTTTCCAGTTTTGTTTTGGGAACATATCTTCAAATAGAATTTAGTGCCCTGTCTTCTTATAGGATGGTCAGGTGAATGCAAAGGGAGTGAGTTGAAGCCTTTACATTAAGATTTAATTTAAGCCTTTAAATTCTCCCAATTTAAGGCTAGTGAGTTTGAGTGTGGGAATTGGTGAAAATGTGATGATGGATTTGAAGTATTGAAGTGATACCAGTACCTTTATTACTAAATGGAATTTCATTTAAAAATATATAACTTCCTTTTAGGTGTTCTTAAATCTATTCATGTCGCACTTGAGCCCATATAAAAAAGCTGCTGTGTCAGGAACAGATGTGCCAGATGAGATGAAGAGGAAGGTACATTCTCTATACATTGACTCTGAGAAAGAAATTTCCAAACACGACCCAGAGTGACAAACATCCTGAAACAAAGGGTTATCCCGTGGGGCACCTGGGTGGCCTTAGGTGCCTCACTCTTCATTTTGGCTCAGGTCATGATCTCAGGGTCATGAGAATAGCTTTGCATTGGGCTTAAGATTCTTTCTCTCCCTCTGCCCCTCCCTGCTCACTCTCTCTCTAAAGAAAAAAAAAAAAAGAGTTATCCCATAATGCTATAGGAAAGGGGTCTCTGACCCACGTTGGGTTAGTTGGGATATGTTAGGAAATTCTCCTTGGAGCAAAGGAGAAGGCAACTAAAGATGACCCAGGTAAGGAAATAAAGGGGTTTTGGAGGCAGAGGGAACAGTATATGCTAAGGTACTGAGGCAAGAGAGAAAACACCTAAACCATGGAAGATAGTTTAAATCGTCTGATATCATGTCATTTAAGGTGCCCCTGGGTGGGGGGGGATGATGGTGGTGGAGAGCAGGGGCAAGGACAAGAGGTGACGATTCAGAAATGGGTATGGGCCATATTTCTTGATGAAGTCTTATTAATTGGGCCACAGAATTTGGGCTTTATCCCGAGGGAAGTGGGCAGCTTCTAAAGCGCTGGTTCTTAGCTCCGGCCACTTGTTAGAATCATGTGACGCTTTCCAAGCACCATCCATGACTGAACCCATATCTAACTCATTAAGTCAGAATTGCCCAGAAAGGTGCCCAGGTATCAGCATTCTTGAGAATCTCCCCAGATGATTTGAACATATAGCCAGGTCCTCTAAATGGTTTTAAGCAGAGTGTATGGCAATATAAGGTCAACGCTTTGAACCAGAGGCTCACGGAGCTGGAGTGACGTGAGGCTGCACATCTGTCATGCTTTGCTGCCGGAGGACAAAGAGAGACAACTGGCGGGGCTGATGCTCAGCTTTCTAGCTCTAGGACTGCGGGATCGATGGTGGGGAAAGTCAGCAAAGAAGAACATACAACAAGCTTATGGCTTAATGAAGAAGATGTGTCTGAGAAGTGTCCAGTAGGCTATGAGCTACACGTGTCTGAAACTCAAGAGAGACTTTCGGTTGTATTTATAGACATGGGAACTGAAGGCACAGGAATAATAATTTAAAAAATGGTAAGGAGTTTGTGGTAGAAGCATTGGGCAGGTTTAGGGCTCTAGAGCTTGCCAGCATTTAAGTACCAAGGAGATCAGAAAGAAAGAACCTGCACAGGAGAGCAAGTGGGATCACACTGTAGACCAAGGGCATTAATGTTTCCTTAAATGCTGCCGATGGGAATGGATAGTCCTTACTTCCAATGGGAGACCGTTGAAATAATTACAGAGTTTATTTGAAACTGCAGATTTTGCAAACGAGTTTGTATTCTTCAAGCAAACTTTCCCCATGGAGACAGCTTTCACGTTTCATAAGTTTCATTTGATTCTGTTCTGATTTTGTGTTTATGAAGTACATTTATTTTACAAATAAGACAAAAAGGTACATCCCTGGTGCCCAGCTTGATGACTAAACCATGAAACCCAAGAACGTCTGCCTTTATTTTTTCGTGGGCTGGATTATAAGGATAGATGCACCTGCTCTCTTAGCAAGAAGAGGAAACAAAATGCATTCAGTTACAAATGTTCAATATTGTCCATAGGATCTCCTGCCTGTTCCCCATTTACCATCTCTCTGCCCCCTGAAAAAGAGCAAACAGAAAGTTCGGGCTGCTTAAACCATCATTGCTACCCCTTTTGGGGCTATTATTAACAAGCAACCAAATAAAGCAGAGAGCTTTAAAAGGTGAAGACACAGAGGCTCTGTTCGAAGCAAAGCTACCTTGGGAAGGTGGATTCCTAGGCTGGGCTTCCAGGCCACAAGAGGAAAATAGCCTACTAGCTCCATGGAAATATTTTCCCTGTGAGGGAAAAAACGGTCCTTCTCTTATGTGACATTGCCTGCAATTTTACCAACTACATAATTATATTCAGTGAGCGGGCGTGCTATTTGAAAGCAGCAAAACCTTTGTAAGAGTCCCAGAGCTGATGGGCCCATAGGACTCTGTGAGCTTATGAATCAGTTTCCTGCTCTGCTCAGCTTTGACGGAGCTCAGGGGCAATGAGGCAGAGAGCATGAGAGCCGGTAAGTTAGAGAGTGCTGGTGCAAGGCCATTGAACATTAGGGTGTTGAGGGTAGATGGTGGGTACCTCAGGGGAAAGATGGCAGAGAAGACCCTGAGTCTTAGTCCTGAGGGTACAGAGAGCCTTGGGAAGTCTGGAGAGTGTCCATAAACAGGGATCAAAGGATGTCAGGAATCCTCCAGCTCCTTTAAATTGTACCTACGACAAACCAGTTCGGTAAGAGTTTCTCAAACCCACTTTCCACACTCCGTGGCAAGCTACTCTCGTACCATCCACTCAAGATCCCCAACCCAAGTGTTGGCTTAGGCCAAAACCCAATGTCACTATTCATATTAACTGAAGAACAGGTTCCATAAATATTAGCACATAGAGCCTGCATCTCACATATTTGATGCAGTCATGGCAATAAGAAAATGAAATCTTGATTCTAAACAACCGATTTACAAACATATCATGGACTGTGGTGTCTCTGTAAACAGAACTGTGTCTCCAGGACACGTCTGTGTAGATCTATAAATGCTGAGGCATGAGGAAAGAGAGACTTGACTGCCATGTTGGACTATCATATGGAGGATTTGGAAATAAAAGATTTATAAAATTCCTATGCCAGGGAGCAAGGTACAAAGAGAATTTTTCAAATTGCTCCCATTAATCAAGAACTATGAAAGAAAATCCAGCAGGGAATATATCTCTTCAGAGTATATGTTGTCAAGTAAGGAAGACCTTAAAACAAAAAGCTTGTTATGGCTTGTAAATGAAAAGGGAAGCAGCCTTTATTGCATGCCAGGCCCTAGGTGGGTTAGTCCCCCACCGACCACATTATGAAGCCATTTGTATTAGGCCTGTTTTATTGGCTAGGATGCTGGATCTCAGAGACATTAAGCAGCCCAAGGACACAAAACTGGTCCCTGGTGCAGCCGGGGCTGAAACCCAGGCCTGATTTTGCTCTAACCCTCATTTACAAATCCTTGAAATAGGTTTGTTGTATTTTGAAACCGTATTTCAAAATAATTCTTCCTAATGTGTTATCAGGACTCTGTATTTTTTTAAGACATGTTTGAAGACCCTTCCTACCAAAAAAAAAAAAATCTGAATATCATGCTTATGAATTCTCTAAAAGCTGATATTCTCATTATCGACTTAGAAGCGGAAGTGCAAATCATGTCTTATTTCTGTCCCAGTGATTTCGTAAGTGACCACAGATTTATTATGTTTCCATCTGCAGAGTTCATGCCACAGAGCCATGTTTATGGAAGATGATATTTTAAAAGGATCTTTTTTGTTGTTTGTTTTTTTTTTTTTTGTATCTTTGCCGTTGGATATCTGACATGGACAGAACGATGGGTTATATTTTTTTCTCTGTGAGGCTCCCATGTTGTGAGTTTTAAGAAATCGTGTTTTATTAAACCTTTACTAAGTTATCATTATACTGAACAATGGGATTCTAGCTGAATGATGTGTTCTTCAATAAATGCTTTCCTTACATTCTAGAAAATTATTAGTCTGTAGCACAGAGAGCAGCAGAATTTATGTAGTACGCCTTCTTAGTTTCGACTCTTCCTCTTGTTCCCTTTCTCTTCGAGCAAAGCCAGAGATTTCCCCTGCTTTCTTGAATCCTAATGTCGCGGCTTGGGTTTCCCTGTTCTGTTCAGGACTTTGGGAGAGGTGCCTTTTCTCTAAGGAGGCACCTATCAGCCATCGGCAGGAGCCGCGTGATCCATTAAAATGGTGCATTGGTGTTCAGACAAGACAGGTTAGTGTGTAGATGTCACGTGATGGCTCGATTCTGCCCTGCAATGGAGACCCAGAGGCACCAGAGGCAAGGGGTTCAGAAGGGAAAAGATGGGTACGGTTGCAGGTGGCTATGTGCACGATCCAGCGAGAAGCGGCCAGCCCTGGAACTGCACAGAGGGAATCCAGCACTGGCCATGCAAACAGAGGAAGACCCCAGGGATGAGGCACAGGGTGAAGGGAGGGGCTCTGAAGGCCTCTGGTGGAATTTGAACCTGGTGGGAACCATGCATGGGACCAAACAGACAAAACAGCTTCTAGGATATTCTTGCAGAGATGATGGGGACCCCAGGCCCATGGAGATGCCGGGGTATCTGAGCACAAGGGCTGAATGCAAAAGGAGCTTAGAGCCGAGGGAATTTGTTGGGCCAGAGACCGTGATCAGTCTTCACCATTCAGTAAAACATGAATTTGTTGGCAGACGAAAGGGACATAGCATGGATGGTTATGTACAATTTCCCCCCTGAACATCTGAGACTGTGAATCGTCATCCTCCCTGTTTCTTTGCAATTTTCGGGTAACTTTTCATAACTTCTTGCTCCCTTTATTTTGTTTCTGTTCCTTTGGAAAATCTTAAATATGCTAATCGGAATTTCTTCTTAATTCTCTCTCTTGATTGCTTTTTCCCTCTTTTGCTATATTTTCACCCTTTGTCTTATTTTGGTTTGTTTCTGAAGCTAAGACAGCATGGCTCACCTGGGAAGGGTGCAGGCAGGGGCTCAAAGCATCATGCTTTCAATCAAGATAAATGAAGTGGGCTCTTCTAACATCATGGAGGCAGTCTGGGGCATATCATGGGGGGAAGGGAAGGAATTGGGGTTGACAATAGGTGGCTCTGGGACCTGTCCTTCTCTATGCATTCTTTCACTTCACAACCATGTACTGAGCATGAGACTAATGCCTACATGCCTACCGCCCATGATACGGTGGTACTTGGAACCAAGTTGCCCCAATGGCGCTTATATCCTTAGGGAGAAAGAGTCCGTAAAGACAGTCACCAAAACAAAGCTCCAAGTAAGTCAATATTTTTTACTTTACAGTCAACAGAACAAATCTCCAAGTACGTAAGCAAGCATTTTCAGGAAATAATAGTTATGAATAAAAATGAGGGTGGAGATCCGGCATGGCAGCATCAGGGGGTGGATTTGGTGGTGACTGTTTTAGATCCTATGGTCAGAGGAGGGCTCTCAAAAGGTGACACTGAAATGAGACCAGTGATGTGTTTTTAGAAAATGAAAGGGAATGAATTCTCCAGGTGACCCCCTCTTGGTTCCCTCACCCCTCTTTTAATTTGCTTTCCTATGGCAAGTATAGGCATTCGCGACCCTAAGCAGATGATCTGGTGTGAGAGGAAGAATCGATCATCTGTTCCCTTTGCTTGTTGGAAACTTCATGATCACTTTCATCTGTCGGTAGTCATAGGAGTAACTACTGTTCCCAGAATGTTGTAGAAAAGTAAAAAGGGGGCAGTGATCCTTTTCCTTGCAAAGACTCAGACAGACATTTTCAACCTATTAAATAAGAAAAAAATATATTGTTTTGACATTCTATTCATGCTGCTGAGGCCCTAATATTCTTATTTATATAGTTTTGCACAGTCTTCTTTCTTTCCTGCTTTTCTTTTCTTTTTCTTCCCCTCCCTCCCCTTCTCTTCCTTTTCCTCCCTTCCCCTTTTCCTTCCCTTCCCTTCCCTTCCTCTCTCCCTTCCCTCCTTTCTATCATTTTTCCTTTCTTCCTTCCTTCCTTCCTTCCTTCCTTCCTTCCTTCCTTCCTTCCTGAGTAGGTACTAAGGACCACTATCATGACCTCAACCTGGAGTTCTTGCTTGGCTTCAGAGAATGCGTGGATTTGCTAACATAATTTGAAAGGATGCCCAGGCATGCCCATGTATGTGCACACATGTCGTGGTAGAGTTTATGGCTTCCAGCAACTTCTCTGCAAAGCTCGCCCCACGCTAGAGTTTAACATGGGAGCTCATATTGGGACAGATGCTGGGGATGGAGCTGGGGACAGTCCAGAGGAGGGTTCTGCTCTCATGGGACTTCAATCCTAGTAGGGTGAAGAGAGGGAAGGAGTTGATTAAGGTTAAGAAACCAAGAGAGAATAAACAGTGAACTCCAGATGATGGTAAGTCCTGGATGGCACCCCCTTAGGGAGGATGGTCAGAGAAAGCTTTTCTGAACAGTCACTGGAATGAAGGTTTGATTGAGGAGAACAGGGTCATTTTAAAAGCCTGGGCCAGGCAGAGATCCAGAGAGATCTACAGTCATGCTCCTTCTCAGTTAGTTGTTGAACTGAGAGGTTTTATTATACATTTTCTCATCTCTGCACCTTTTATTTTCATAATTATTGTTAATAATTTTTTTTAAAAAGTCACTTTGTAAGATGTGTTCTTTACTCTTAGAACATGAGGGAGTTGGGTTTGGTGATACCTGTAATATTAAGCTCCAGCATTCAAGAATTCTCACTTATGGGGGCTCCTGGGTGGCTCCGTAGGTTAAGCGTCTGCCTTTGGCTCAGGTCGCGATCCCAGGGTGCTGGTATAGAGCCCTGCTTCTCCGTCTCCCATTCTTCTTGCCTGTGTTCCCTCTCTTGCTGTCTCTCTCTCTCTCTCTCTCTCTCATCAAATACATAAAATCTTTTAAAAAAAGGAATTCTAACTTATGAAAGAAATGCAGTATGCCATAAGATAGATGTCTGGATCCCTTGTACTTTGTACCAGAGATACTTGGAATAGCATGTGATGATATGTTACTCTTCATCTGTTCTTTTTCATTTCCATCATTATATCACCCCAATTACACAACTAGACAATGTATTTTTTTTTTAGGCTTGCATATATTTAGATGGGTATGCTCTCTGGGACTAGTACTAAGAAGCTAAAGTGCTTTTTTTTTTCAGTGTGGATTTAAACTTTTTCTTATTACACATTGGAAGAAGAAATGAATGTATTGTTGAACACTGTGTTCTCAAAGGCTAGGTAGGGCAGTTAAAAGGTTAAGGCACTACCATAGCCTGATTTTGTGCCTTTTTGGATTAATGAGTGGATTGATTAAGAGTGAATTTTCATTCTTCATTAAAAACAGATTAGTTTTCAATGCAATTTTGAAAGGACCACATCTTTGGTAGCTCCCGGGGCCCTCAGTCACCAAATTTCTTATCATTCATTCAAGGGTGCTGATGCTGATGATGGTACAATGCGATTTCAAGTGAGCCAGGAATTAAATTCTGTTATCATCTTGTCTTTCATAGTGAAGCTATTTGACCACAAAATTTTTAATTGCTTTTGTATCTCAACATGCTTCCATAGTCTACAATAATGATGAGTGTCAGAAGCTGAAAAGATGTTTAAAAATAATATTACTACTTAGTAATTCATAGTTATATCTCCCAGAAAGAATAAAAGAGAGGCTAAAATGTATGGGCAGTTGTTCTGTTGGTCTCATATGCTTGCATGGTGTACAAGATTCTGGTTTTTAGGAGTGCCTGGGTGACTCAGTCAGTTAAGCATCCAACTCTTGGTTTTGGGTCAGGTCACGATTTCAGGGTCATGAGATCAAGTCCTATGTTGGGCTCTGGGCTCAGCATGGAGTCTGCTTGTCCCTCCCCCTCTGTCCCTCTCCCCACTCAGACTCTCTCTCTCTCTCTCTCTCAAATAAATAAGATCTTTAGGGGGAAAAAAACTCTCTAGTCTTTAAAAGTAGGTCTTCTAGTTAAGCACTGATTTGTAGGGTATTTTGATATTCTTCAGATCCATAAATGATTGTGTGTGTTGGGGAGACATATGCATTATTAATATTTTTGTACATAGAATACATTCACATGTTTAACAATACTAAAATTTTCTTTTTATCTGCAATGGAAAGGCTAGAGGAGCAATTATCAAAAATTGCATGAGTGTGAACAAGAAGAGAAATTGCCACTGGAAAACCAACCTTAAAATAGGAAGATTGAGTCCATCGTGCAGTTGAAAGTCACCCATGAACTGTTTCTCAGCATGTGCATGAGCTAAACGAGGCAGCCACCCCTCCCCCACACTTCTCCTTCCTCATGTCCATCAACAGGGCTGGACACCACGGGTTTTCCACTTAATGTCATGTCCCTCACCAGTACCGCTGGCTGTAACCGTGAATGCTGGGCGCCATCAACTCTTAGTAACCATGCTGTTGTTTCTGTGGTCATTGCCATTCCCATTAGCGTTGACAATTGCTGCTGTGTCCACCCTCACGGCCAGTGCTTCCCAGTGGGTCTTGAGTGATGATGTTCCCAGTGAACTGGTGCCAGAGCACATAGGAACGAGGTCCTTCCCATGCTAAGATTTCCAGTGGGGTCTGGGGCAGAATGCGGAGGACCACTTCTCTTTGCCTACAACCCTAATACCTTCACATACTCTTAGGGAGAAGCTCCTTGACCAAATTAGGAGGTTGCACTAAGTCTGCTTTATTTGGCCTTGCGGACATCAAAATCTCCCAGGATGCTTGGAACCACAGAGTTTCTTGGCGCCACCTCAAATTTTCTAGATCCTGATCTCTGGTGGTAGATTTCATGAATGTATATGTGTGCATATGAAGTGTGATGAGCATACAGTGACATTCGTTTCAGGTGTACAAAGTCAATGATCCTAGACATGCCCAGTATTCATTAAGGTGAGTGTATCCTCAGTGGCCGTTATCTATTTTGCCCCTCCCCCCGCACAGGTAACCACCATTTTGTTCTCTGTATGGAAGACTCTGGTTTTATTTGTTTGTTTTTCTCTTTTTGTTTGTTTTGGTCACTTACTTTCCTAAGTGTCACCTATGAGTGCAATCAAAGAACACTTTTGGGAACCATGAGTCTAAATGATTGTGGGGGCCCTTTAACTGAGAAGATGTCAGTCACCCTGAAACTATGGAGTTTCATAGCTCCTGAAACATGGAGCATGAGGATCTCATTCACCTTAGGGTTTATGCGCCACTCTTGTTTTCTCTGTGGAGGGCATTCTCTGTCACATTGAGTCTTAGAATTAGACATGTTTTAAAAACCACTGTAGTCTTGGGATATCTTTTTATTTTTTTAAGATTTATTTATTTATGTATTTGAGAGAGAGGGAGAGAGAGCCTGTGAGTGAGAGGCAGGGAAGAAGGGAAGGGAGAGAAAATCTCCAGCAGGCTCCCCACTGAGCACGGAGCCCCACACAGTGCTCGATCCCAGGACCCTGAGATCATGACCTGAGCTGAAACCAAGAGCCAGACACTCAACTGACTGAGCCACGTAGGTGCCCCCTGGGTTATCTTTCTAATAATTTGCTGTTACCAAGTTATTTGAAGTAAATATACAGTCAGAGCTTAGTTGTCTGTTTTGGGGACATGTAGCTACTGGTGTGTTCATATCTCACGTGGGCAGTGTGATTTTATTGCTGTCCGTGCTCAGACTTAAAAATCATGTGAGCAAAAAGAAAAGCAGTGATGGGCACAGGTGGCCACTGTTGTCTCTGAAATCTGTATGAGGCAGAGCCCTAAGTATGACTGAGAATCAATAAATAGCTCTCATGTCCACCTCGGCATCGTCCGGCCATTGTAAGTATGCCAGCCTCCGTGTCCTTGCCGGCCAAAGGGACACAGATGTATATGGAAGATGTGAGAAATTCGGGTTTCCAAAACCCTCTTGGGGGATAAGTACCAGATAGAGCAGACTTTGTTGTAAAGATGTCTTTTCAACTTTTCACCTTTTCTGAATTCTATTTTATCCAAATGGCATTGTTCTTTCTCTTCGAAAGGAGCTGTTGTGATTTTTCTGGGGTTTAAAAACTCTGGAGGAAACAACCTTACCTTTTCTAGGTTTCCTCGGTCATTGATTCCTGTTGCGAGGTGCTGTTGACACGTCTCCCTTTTTTTGCAAAGTCGTGGACAGCACATGGACTACGAAGTAAGTTTCAAATGTGGTCACTTACTAGTTCCAGAACTCTATGCAAGCTACTTAACCCTTGTGAGGCACTACTTTCTCGTCTGTAAGCTGCAGATGCATGGCTATCGTTAACATTGAGTGACAGAAGTACATAATTTTGTACCTGGAACATAGCAAGAACTCAGCAAATTAGTTCCTTATATCTGTTGTCAAAAAATTAAAATTAAAATTAAAAAAATGCTTCCCCAGGTCTGATTCCCAGCCTCAAGCAAGCTGGGACTATTGAAGCATTCTCAAATGTGGTTTCTGGACCAGCAGCATGAGCCACCCCTTGGAATTTGCTAGAAAGAAAGAGTGTCAGGCTAGCTCAAGACCTACTGAATCAGACGCCGTGGCTTTGGGGCCTAAATAACGTGTGTTTTCACAAGCCCTCTTGGTAATTCTGTTTACACGGCTGAAGTTTGAAGACCACTGCAGGAGCAAAAGAGAAAGCCTTAAATTTAAGGGTTTTGTTTGTTTGTTTGTTTGTTTTTTGCAGACTGATCTCTGACATCGCCATATATAGAGAGCCATCTGGTTCTAAAGTCTATGATTCTCTTAAATGTTTGCACATCTCACGGGGTGGTTGGAATGGCACTTCTTAAGTAAAGGGAAGAAATGTATTTGAGTCCAGACACCCAGTAGTTAGCTTTGAATCACCTATGTCTCCCTTGGGCATCTGGGTGCAAAGTGGCGTTCTATGAACAACCCATAAATGGCATTTCTCTGGCTCTCATCGCCACCACAGCTATGGGATTTTCTGCTTCTTTCTGAGTCTGCCTGATTTAGCTCTGGAAGGCTCAGGTTGTGTCTGGAATGTGGTCCTGAGCAAGTCCCTGTGTTCTCTGAACCTCTACCAGCAGATAATGAGCCTCGCCTGCCCTGGGAAAGCCCATGGCGGGCCTGCCCCACCCCCCCGGGGCTGCTGCTGGCACAGCCAGCTGTCCTGACGCTGCTGCTGCTCCGTGTCACAGGTGCGCCCTCGCAGGTGCCGGCTCCCAGGTGTGGGTGTGGCCGCTGCAGGTGCAGGCTCCCAGGTGTGGATGCAGATGCTACCAAGAGGACAGGACACGCCCCCACACACCGTCCCCAACCTTGCGCCCCTCCCCCTGCCGTTCAGGAGGTAGATGTTCTTGTTCCTTCTCTCAGCCCTGCTGTTCTGGAGATGGCCCCTGCAGCCAAGTCCTCCAGGTGCCAAGGCTGTGCTCTCCTTTCTGGAGCCTTCTCTCCCGCCAAACCCTGATGATGATGAAGTTGAGGCCTTTGGGACCTCTTCAAATTGCCTGTCAATGTTTTGAAATTGGCAGCTTAACATCTGTTGAGTGTTTCTCTGAGTTTTCAAACCCTCTGGCTCAGTCTGTGAAGTCACTGAGTGACGTTGTTAATCTCTTGGGGGGGGGGCAGGTAGCCTGAAGAAGACGAAGCTGCAACTTGACAGTTATTAAAATGGTTCCCAGTTATTTTCTATATTGTGAAACAGAGCAAGACATGAACGATCTGAGGCTCCACCTAGCATCGTTCCCAGCCTTCTCAATTACCCTGACCTTAAAACCATTTATGTCTCAAGCTTGGGGTACCAGCACCAAGATCTAGCTGGCTTGACTCTGGGCCTGGCCACCTCCCACAGATTAGCAGCACTGTCCACAGTCCCTTCACGCAGGAGAGCAAGCCTTCCTCCACGCAAACCTCAGTTTGGGCTTCCTTACAGCTCACAGATGAGGTGAGGCCCACCTTTTTTTTTTTTCTTTTTTCCTTTTTTTAAAGCCAAATGAGATAGGCTTGCATTTAAATAAAGTAAGGACATATTTTTTTACATGGTAATTTGTTTAACAGAACTGTTCACCTCAGTGCTATTTTGAGGGATTAAGAATGCAATATACCGCGGCGCCTGGGTGGCTCAGTGGGTTAAAGCCTCTGCCTTGGGCTCAGGTCATGATCCCAGAGCCCTGGGATCGAGCCCCGCATCGGGCTCTCTGCTCAATGGGGAGCCTGCTTCCCCCTCTCTCTCTGCCTGCTGCTCTGCCTACTTGTGATCTCTCTCTGTCAAATAAGTAAAATCTTAAAAAAAAAAAATGCAATATACCTTTGAATCCTGTTCAGTATGAAGTCATATTTATTTTTTAAAGTGAGCCTCAGTATTCTAAAGTGGGATGGGATTTGGTTTCTCTGAGTTAGCCACTAGCTCCAGATGCTATTTTTAAAACATAGTGGCTCTTTCCAAATGATCTTGTCTGTAGATATGTAAACACATACAGACAACTTTTCCTTTCTAGGCACACCCTCTATATGTTTATGCACCTTGTGTATACCAACATTTGTGTACATTCACAGACACACACACACACACACACACACCCCTTTTATTGCCTATACTATTCTGTATTCTTTGATTTTTCTACTCTGAGTTAGAAGCCCCCTGAGACTTGATTGTGGTTTTCCCTCACCCCCATTCATCCACTCAGTATGGGAATCACCTTGCCTGTCCCGATTTATTTCTCTAGGGAGCATTTGAGCCTCGCAGTGGACTCAGCACTGTGCTAAACTCCGGGGTACCATTGTGATCAGGACAGGCCCAGCTCTGCCCGCAGAGGATCGTGGCAGGTTCCACACTGGCTGTTAGTTCTTGATCGGCTGTCTTGGTCACCTTGCAAACCCTGGTTTTTCCTATCACCCCTGGTCCCTTTTGCTGTTTCACCTCACTCTTGTATCTTCCTTCCCTTTTCATTTGGGATCTCTTAACTTGGAGAGAGACGCGAGAGTGTGCAGGGAAAGGCTTCATCCAGTCCTCTTAAGGAAGGGGTGCTTCTGAGCTACCAGATGCTCATGATACTGCGCTCTACTGGACACGAGGCATGCAGAGGAATGGCTACAAAACCCTGAAGACCAAAAGCAGAGAAAAGCAACAGTTCGCCTCCCCTGGCAACAGCATTATTTTTAGGCATCAGCAAATCGTCTTCCCCTGCCCTGCAAGCTGTGAAAATAGCAGATTTTTAATAGGGAGAGCAAATGTGTGTTGGGCGGATAGACACTGGAGGAACCGAAGTGTTTTGAGGGGTTCTGGGGATCTGCTCATCTTCTGAAGTTAGAGAAAGCGTCAGTTCTGGAAAGTGGACCTGCTGGTGTCCATTGGAATGGCAGATCTTTGAAAAGCTCCCATCACTGGGGTGCCATTAAAACGCCGCTTGCTCTCGCTGCTAAGGTGCCACCTGCTATCACTCTTTGCTTGTGATTTGTCCCCTTTTACAACGCTGCCCGTGCCCCCCAACCAGCTGAAGCACGTAACTGACTGGACTGTTATGTAATAGATCTCCTGCTCTCCTCAAACTAGTCTTGGGAGGGAACTTTGATGATGCCTAATAAAAACAAAATGATTAACTTGTAAAAATCCCTACTTGGGGTTTGGCAAGAGGACATGGCAAAAGCAGGGAGGGGGGGAGCAGGGAGCGTGTCAGGGACCCATGTGCATTTTTGTGTCTGGGGCAGCAGGACCGCAGACCATCTGCTCCCCAGAAGCAGCGTCTAGTCACACTCTGGTCAAGCTACAAACATCCCTCCATTGTTATGCAGGTTTAAAAGCAACACAGTTGTCAGGTGTCTCCTTTGTAGCCTCCATGTCGGAGGCATGCTTGTGGCAGGGGAGGAGGGTGGGCACTGGGCAAAGTAAATGTTCTTGGGTTATTTTTTCTGTTTTTGTTTTTTTTTTATTTGACAGACAGAGATCACAAGTAGGCAGAGAGGCAGGCGGGGGGTGGGGAAGCAGGCTCCCTGCTGAGCAGAGAGCCCGATGCGGGGCTCGATCCCAGGACCCTGAGACCACGACCCAAGCCGAAGGCAGAGGCTTAACCCACTGAGCCACCCAGGCGCCCCTGTTCTTGGGGTTTTATATTAAGTTTGCATCAATGCTGCTGGTTGTTGGTAGTCGATAATGGTGATAGTAATTATGATAATGAATATGCAGCTCATTATCTTCTCTTTATCAAAAGGTACTTTTTCTATGGCTTTAACTGAAAAAAAAAAAAGATGCAAGCGATTTTTAACTCTAACAATTAGGGATAAAGTAGGCATCCTTACCTGTGAGTGATATAGTTATTTAAAGAGGTGTACTTAGGGGGCACCTGGGTGGTTCACTTGGTTAAGTGTCTGCTTTGGCTTAGGTCATGATCCCAGGGTCCTGAGATTGAGCCCCAAGATGGGGCCCCTACTCAGCGGGGAACCTGCTTCTCCTTCTGCCTGCCGCTCCCTCTGCTTGTGCTTGCTCTCTCTCACTCACTCTCTTTCTCTCTCAAATAAATAAATAACATTTTCAAAAAAAAAATAAAGCGGTGTACTTAAACAAATCCTACCATAGCATTTATCAGTCTACCTGTCCATTCATTCCCTCATCGGTTTTCTTTAAGCTCCCCTGAGTAAACGTTTTCCATGCATTATCCCCTTGAATCCTTAAAACAATGCTGGGGAGGGACAATAATATCATCCTACAAATGATGTGTACAAATGATAACTTGAAGCTTAGAGATCTTAGTCGTCATGCCCAAGGTCACATAGTGGGTACACGGTGCAGCTGAATCCTGAACCCGTGCAGTCCAATCCCGGAGTCCCAGCGCTGGTACTCTGAAATACGCGCCTTATTTTATAGGCAAAGAAGAGGCACCAAATTAAATATTGTGACTAGATTTGATCCGAATTAAAAAATTAAATATTTAGTCACAATATTTGTGACTAAATATTGTGACTAAAATCTCAAAAGATTGAGGTTTCAGTTAGACCTAATTTAAAATTCTAACTCTAACCAGTTCCTTAAGACGTGGAGCTGGTGGGAGTCCCCTTGGGGCTATATCAGCAGTTTTTTTTCCCTCCTGTTTCCACGTGGTTATTGAGAGCATTGAATGAGTGGTTACACCTGGCCAGCGCTCCGGATAGCACGCCCTTTCCACATGGAGGGATGCTAATGTCGCCCCACCCCCACCCCCGCCACCACCACTATCCCTTTCCCCCTCTGGAGGGACCTGAAGGAACCCTTTGGAGGATGGATTTTCTATGAAGACACTGAGCCTGGAGTCTTGAGGATGATGGAGGAAGTCACACATGAGACGTTGTGGTTCTGCCCTAAGACAGAACATTGGCTAGATGGAAGGATACCGTGGGGATAGAATTAAACGTTGTTGACGTATTTTCCATGGGACTGAGAGTAAGAGAATTATTGGAAAACATCAGAATCTACAGTTTGTGTGACTGGGGGGAGGGGCCCGTAGATAAGATGGGGAATGAGAGTGATGGCCCTGGGACAAAGGCTGCCACGTAGGTTGTATGCATGATGCCTGTGATCTGCGTGGTGACATTTCCATGGTGGCCAGAAATTGGTTAGTTTTCCTGGTATTTCAGTGGGGTGGAATGCAAAGGTTTTTGCTCAGCGTGTAATAATTAAAGCAATTTGATGAGTACTCTATGACTTTTGCTCCTGCCTTTGAATGAACCCTTCGCTCCAATAAGATGGTCTCCTTAATGGCCCCCTAAAGTCCCAGGCACACATATGTCTGCATAGCCCTAGCTCGGTCCTGAATCCCGTAGTTTTTTGGTATTTTTTTTTAAATGTGAATTATTCTTTGTGCACGTGGGTGTTTCTGCTTTCCCTAAGGACAGTGGGCATATCTTTTGTACCTCCTGAATGGAGCAGTGTAAGTGCTCTCCAGAAATGGGAACTTGACAAAGGACTCTTACTCTGAAGTCACAATTAAAGTCAAGAATCAAGAATGAATTTTTGTGGAAAACCTCGATGCAAATGTACCAAAAAACTTGAAGAAGAGAATACTCTGAGTCATACATTTCCTGGTACTATTCATGCCGCTTTATGGATCATTTTGCTCCACCTATCATTTTTCCCACCTACAACTGCCATCTGGAGGCATAGGCAAGGGGGTATAAGGGTGTCAAGTCTCGAAGGGAAATTGCTTTTCCTCAAAAGTTGATGGAACTCTGCCACCATTGACTAGATTGCCTTCTTCAGCATGGAGCGACATCTTGTCTCCATGAATGAAATGTCACGATTTTGCCTGTTTGAAGATGACCAGGAAGGACCATGGGTCTGCGGCAAGTCATCTTTTTGCTGAGACTTAAATTTGAATTTGGGGCTGCTGAGTGGGCCTTGCTGTCCGCCCAGCCAGAACAGCTGTGTGTCCATGCAGCCTCCCTCTTCTTTGATTTCTGTGTCCTACCCACTAATTCTTGTGAGTTATCTATGGCTCCTTCTCGTGCGGTAATAGCATATTATAGTATGGCAGACATTTGAGATTTATGAAAGTCTTGGGACAGATCTCCTCGTGAATGTCAGTGGATTGCTGTAGTTAATGATGTGCTCTCTTTCTTGATAAAGAATGTCTTGCCACGCTTCTGAGCTCTTACTTGAATCTTCTACACCCTTCTCGTTTCCCTTAGCAGAAGTTCTAGCCTTCCTGGTGACTTTCGCTTTGCTCTTGGGTATGGTTCACTCTTGCAACAGATACAAATTTAGAAAGCTGGTGTGAAAAACCACAGTTAAACACATAGGTCTCCCAGAGGTAGAAGCCAAAACAGTTTCTGTAGACCCTAGCAAAGGTGCCTTTTTTTTCTTCCTCAAAACAGTGGGGGTTTTTTTGTTTGTTTGTTTTTTGTTTTGCATGGTCAGTCAGACACTGGAGCTCTGTGCTATCTGGGAGGCAAGAAGCAGGGCTGTTCTCCCCAGATCATATTCAGAAGCTCTCTCATCCCTGTTAGCGTGCCCATTTCTGATGTGTTGATTCCTTTCAGAGGGCTCCGGTCCAAACAAGGCTCAATTAGCAGCAGCCTGAAAATAGCGTCTCTGCCTGTCTTTTACCGTAAAAACCTGGGGACGGCTAATGTTCTAATTTTACTTTCCTCTTAATACCAACAGAAGGTGCCATATCTCTCTGTGGAATGTTGACTTTCTTCCCTTTTTTTTTTTTCTTTTGGTAATGAGATAAGCCTTGTTATTGCAGCCAGCTCTCATGTTTTAGTGACAGCAAAATGGAGAGAGATTAGGACATCTGACAGGAGACACTCCTGTCTGATAGAGCCTGGCAGCAGATTAGCAAAAGAAACTGCCTGTCCAAAATCATCAGCGTTTGCTTCCTTCTCCAAGTCAAAGAAATCACTGTGCTCCGCATAAGTCCTGTGTTGAGTTCATTTTGCTGACCCTTCCTTCATTTTGGCTGAAGGGTATTTTTAATAACTTGGTATGTTTAAGAGTCAGAAGAGGCCAAGTTTCTGGCTAGGCTCCGGAGAGATGATGGTAATGAAATGTTTGGGGAATTGGAGGGGGGGGAAGTCTGAAAGAAAGGCGCCTTCTTTGGGATCTGCTTAATATGACTTACTAATGATTTCTGAGAGGGGGGTGGGTTGGGTGGGGGCAGAAATACACAAAACACTCTAACGAAAATCAGTTTTTAAAACTTGAAGCTTTGAGTGAGCTACTTCAAAACACACAGTGAAGTAGTCTGTATTGTATTTGGAAACTTATATTGAAGTCCAAAGACGCAGCCGAAACTCATGCTGGTGTTGGTGGAAAGGACCAGAGGATGGGAACTAGGTCCCAGTGCGGTCAGGGGAGCTGGATGGCGGGTGGTGGCCAACATAGGACAACGTGGGGGACAGTCTGCAGACAGGCAACCAGGCGGTTAGGGTCCTTTCCTAACAAGCCCTGTTCCTACTTTTTGCCTCCCCACCCCCACACTGGGCATCACAGCTCTGGCGTCCTGGACCTGGGTGTTGCCAAAGTTCAGTTCACTTGAGGGCAGTGGGGGTGCGCAAGGTGCCCTGAGAGGTGAGGGCTTAAGACCAGTGGGTCACACCCTGTGTCCAACCAAGTGCCTCCTGCATGAACCCCGCCCATCAGCCTGTCTCTCCTGAGACCCAGCCCCCACAAGTCCAGACCTGATATGCTCTGACATGTCACAGGTCATCTCCCAGATCTGGACCACACCGCTTGGAAGCACAACGTCAGCTGTGTCACCACCCCGACTAGTCTGTACATCCCCTGAGCCTGTGTCCCGTGCTCCTTCTGAAATACACTCTGCCCCTGGCACAGAGCTGAGCGCTGGTGGGAGCATAACTGACCCCGTGGATGAAATTAATCAACAGTTATGGCCTCCCGGTAAACATGTGTGGCCCTCCGAAGATGCCCAACAACTTGACTGAAATTTTAAATGGTGTCTGCTTGATACCGGTTTCTAGTAAATGTGGTACTGCGGGAACTGAGCATTATTTCGGGTAAAATATTAAAGTCGTCTTAGTATTCTGAGATAGCGTTCTCTTCACTGTTTTATTTATTTATTAATAAATAAATAAATTTATTTATTACTCTTCACTATTCACTTCACTTATTTATTCTTACACTATTTTATTTACTCGACACATTTATTATGTGCCCACTGTGTGCACCCAGCACTGACGGCATAGTTGAGATCTAAGAATTAACTGTCTAGGAAAATATGAAAAAAATCCTATTTAGGGAGACTGTCTCTCCCTCTCCCTCTTGGTTATCGGAAGTAGATCTTTGTTTGTTAATGATTAATTCCTGATGAAACCCAGAGAGCATTTCTTTACGGAGACCTTTGTATCTGCCACCAAAAAAAAAAAAAAAAAGGTATAGTTGACTACCTATGAAGATTTGGAGACATTGTCTTTATCTGGAAAAAAAGCTTCCAGGCCAGAAAAGAGGAGAGAGAGAGACAGTGCTGAGTAATCATGGAGGTGTGTTTCGGCTGTTTATTTAAGAAATAGTCCGGTAGCACCCAGAGTGGGCAGGCTGTCTTCCAAATGGCAGCTGGTTTAACATCTGTCATAAAGATGGCCCCATTTAATGTCCACGGGAAGCCCATGAAGTAGGTGCTCTTACTAGCCTCCTTTAAAAATGGGGGACTGATACCTAGACAGGTAAAGTATTTTACCTGAGGTTCCTCGGCCTGTGCTTGGTGGAGCTGCTTGCAAAAGAAATATTTTTATTTATTTATTTGACAGAGAGAGAGAGAGAGAGGGAACACAGGCAGGGGGAGTGGGAGAGGGAGAAGCAGGCGCTTCACTGAGTAGGCAGCCCGATCCGGGGCTCAATCCCAGGACTCTGGGATCATAACCTGAGCTGAAGGCAGACGCTTAATGACTGAGCCACCCAGGCGCCCCGCAAAAGAATATTTTAGAGAAATTAATTCCAACAAGGGAAAGAGATAGTCAAGTAGGCCTCCGAAAGTGGATGCCATTTAAAGTGGGTATTGAAACCTGACTGTGATTATATGTTGGCAAATAAAGGGAAGGTAAGAATATACCAAAAGAAAGCTGCTCTGTAAAGCATAGAAAAGTAAGGTATTGGACAAATGCAATTTTCTGTCTAATGTTAGAATTTTGGAAAGATGTATCTTCTCCAGTCCTCCTCTCTCAAGCACTACTAAATTGTAGGTCTTCTCTGCAATATACTTTAACAATTCCTTCAAATACAAATAATCTAATATGTTTGGAATGGCACTGCCATTTTGTTTAAATCTTAAGCTTTGAGGAGAGTTGAATGTTTACTACCAATCTCCACAGCAATCAATGGCCAACCGAAAGTCATCGTACAGGGTATCAAACAGGCCTCTTCACTATAGGATAGCCCTCATGGGTGGTCTGTCAGTGACATCCACCAAAACTGCCTTATTTTAAAGAAATGCCCCAGGGCTCTGCTTGTTCTAAAAATGATCAGCTTCTTTGATTCCTTTAACTCAGAGAGTAGAGAGGTTGCAGATAGCCTAGAAGGCTGTACTCAGATTTGTATAATTCTCAGCTTATGGGACATGACAGATCCTATTTACCTTTCAGGAGATATTGAGTGTATAAATACATTTTTGCTTTCTGGATAATATTATAGCTTTAAATTTAAAATTCAGTTTCTGTCATTACTGCATTTTTCTAATGGAAACATCAAATAAAAAATTAGTAATTCAATTTCTATTCAAGATATCACAAACTATTTGTCAATTTTTTTTAATTTATTTATTTGTCAGAGAGAGAGGAAGAGAGAGCGAGTGAGCACAGGCAGACAGAGCTGCAGGCAGAGGCAGAGGGAGAAGCAGGCTCCCCGCCGAGCAAAGGAGCCCGATGTGGGACTCAATCCCATGACACTGGGATCATGACCCGAGCCGAAGGCAGCCGCCCAACCAACTGAGCCACCCAGGCGTCCCCTATTTGTCAATTTTAAAATAAAAATCTAAATCCAAAATATCTTACGACTTCCAAAATGGTAATCGAATTTCCATGGACCAAATCAGAGTTCTTCTTTGGGGGAAAAATTTTAAAAGAAATATACCAATAAGATTAAATTAGTGCAATTATTTTTTTAAAAAGGTTAGAAAGGGCACCTGGGTGGCTCATTCAGTTAAGCAGCTGCCTTCGGCTCAGTTCATGACCCTAGGGTCCTGTGATCAAGCCCCTCATCCGGCTCTCTGCTCAGTGGAGAGCCTGCTTCTCCTTCTCCCTCTGCCTGCCGCTCTGCCTACTTGTGCTCTCTCTATTAAATAAATAAATAAAATCTTTTAAGAAAAAAGGTTAGAAAAAAAATCCAGAACAATAGAAAACCCTTACATAATAAGTATTATATAACAATATAATATTCAACAATCAAGTTGTTGAAAACATGACATGGAACATTAATGTCTATAAAGCAAAATCATGTTCATGACCGAGGTGGTCATTGAGTTGGATAGCAAAGGATGGTGTATGGTCTATTTCACTGACACACCAGGGATCAGACTTCCTAAGATGAGAAACTTGAAACGTCTCACAGATGAAGAACTGGGGGGCTGGGAAGTTTAAGTCATGCCCATGTCACATTGCCGGGTTTCCATCCTAGAGGTAACCAGTGGAGCTCTTCCCGTGCTTAGTCAGTCATGTGTGCATTCAGCTGCTTTGATCAATGGCTCAATCAGCAATTGGACAGCTTTCATTTTCCAGAGTCTTATCTAAGCACTGAAGACTTGGTGAGCCCCAGGGAAGGACCTGCGTTCGGTGGGAGTATGGGTGCCTGGAGAGGCAGCCCTTCCAAGGAGGGCGACAGCTAGCAGACGACTGCCCCACACCTGCCAAGAGTAGGGTTTTAGGGGCACCTGGATGGCTCAGTGGGTTAAAGCCTCCCTTCGGCTCAGGTCATGGTCCAGGGTCCTGGGATTGAGCCCCGCATAGGGCTCTCTGCTCCGCGGGGAGCCTGCTCCCCCCACCCTGCCTGCCTCTCTGCCTTCTTATTATCTCTGTCAAATAAATCAATAAAATCTTTAAAAAAAAAAGAGTAGGGTTTCAAAGCATAAAGTGACTTTCACCTCCTAAGGATTTCATTTTATTTTTATTTTTTTAAGATTTTATTTATTTACTTGACACAGAGAGAGATCACAAATAGGCAGAGAGCAATGCAGAGGGAGAAGCAGGGGAAGCAGGCTCCCTACTGATCAGAGAGCCCAATGCGGGGCTCAGTCCCAGGACTCTGAGATCGTGACCTGAGCGGAAGGCAGAGACTTAACCCACTGAGCCACCCAAGCGCACCCCCCCCCCCAAGGATTTCATTTTGGAAATAAAACATTCACTTTATGCTCTAAGCCTCATATCCTCTTTTTTTTTTTTTTTTTTAACATTTTCAGAAGTGTTCTCCAAGTGCACGGATCATTTCATACCCTTGCATATTGACTTTCCTTGGTGTTGATTTCCAGCACCCAAGAGCTATTGAGTTAGTTCAAAGGCTAGTTTACAGAAGACCCCTTCACATGTATTTATTTAATTTTATTGTCTTATTTTTACTGGAAATAAAACTAAACTTAAAAAGTCACCAGTGGAAGCTTTTCCACTGGCCTTGACAGCAGCACAAACAGAATGTTCTACACACGGAGTATTGCGTGTGCTCAGAAGGTTGCGCTGACTTCAGCCTCTGCCTCATACCTGGGCACACCCCAAAATGCAATTCCTTTATTCTCCACTCCGCCCTTGGTCAAGCTCGGGTAACTGTTTTGACTCTGTGTGAGATGTTGCATTTTGCACTGCTGCATGTTTTTCTGGATAAAAAGATCATTTTTCTTCTGAGAGAATTGTATTTGCTAAAGATGGCTACTGGGGATTCATCTCATGTCCCTGATACTCAGGGTCTTATAACCAAAATAACCATCAGATGCCACAGAAGAGCACGGGGTTGAATGTACTCTGTTTCTGTCTAGTTATTTGGCGTCTTTCTGGAACTGTGCGTACAACACAGGCCGCCACCTCTCCGAGGTGAGTGGGGGCAGTAGGTGCTGAACTAAGCATCCTATGTACCTCATGGCCATCGCCTTCTCTCAACAGCTCTGGAAAGTAGACATCATGACTCTTACTTTGCCGATGACAACAATAAAGCAAGGATGGTTTAGTGACTGGCGCACAGTGAGTGAGTGAGAGAGAGAACCTAGATGGACATCAAGTTCAGTCTCTGTGGAAATGTAGGTTTGTCCCACCACACTAACCTGGAGAGGCTCCAAGGCTACACTGCAGAGGGAATATGCCACTTGTACCCAACTTCTATAGTTCACTTGTATTTTGGCATTTTCAGAAACTTTCATCGGGCAATAGTGGCAAGTTGCATATTCTTAGAACCCAAGCGTGAGATTTGGGCTTGCAAAGTGTCTTTGCAAATTATGATGTGTTTTCCCATCCCTGACTGCCCATATAAAGCTGGGCTTTTGCCCAGTACGGTCTCTGGGGTTCCCCCTCTATAGGACCTGTCGCTCTCCTGGATGTTATGGGAGTGTTGGAGCCTAGCAAATTGACATGCCTGTGCTGAAAGCATTATGTTTTGTTTTGTTTGCTGTGTTTTTTGTTTTTTGTTTCTTTTTAAAGATTTTATTTATTTGACACAGAGAGAGACACAGCGAGAGAGGGAACACAGCAGGGGGAGTGGGAGAGGGAGAAGCAGGCTTCCCGCTGAGCAGGGAACCTGATGCCGTGCTCGAGCCCAGAACCCTGGGATCATGACCTGAGCCAAAGGCAGATGCTTAATGACTGAGTCACCCAAGTACCCCTGTTTGTTGTGTTTTCGAGGGTTGCCAATAGGCTGTCCCAGCCTCCTAAGTATGTTTCCAGTGTCTGTGTTTGTGAATTCAACAGTCCAGGAAAGAAGTTCACACATTCTGCTCTGCACATAAAGTCTGATAAAGACAGATCAGCCTCATCTTTCTTCTCTGGGGAGGCAGGATTCATGACCCGCCAATGCTCCAGAAGATAGTATTAGCACAAAGTATGAAAGGAGCTCACAGAGCATTCTGTGGAGAGTTCATTCATAAACATTGCCAAATGTTGTGTGATTTTATTGAACCTTTCCAAAGTCCTCCAAGGAAGTTGATAGTATCTCCATTTTTTCCAGATGAAGAAATTCCAATTTAGAAAGGTCACAGGGACTCACTGGGTCACGGAGATGTCTGGCTCCCAGTCTTGGGCTCTTCGGCCTCTGCTTCCCTGGGCTGCTTTGGCTTTTCTGAAAGGAAAGTGGGAGGCGGGCTGTTTCTCCGAGATTCTGAAAATACGCAAAGAGCAACGAACCTGCAGTTCCTATGAAGATGTGATCCTTGCAAATCGTAAAGGATAACATAGTAATCCATGAGTTTGACCCCTGTTGATCCATCCGGAACATGGGCTACCAACCCCTTTGTTTGTTGGCTTCCTTTCCCATATTTCTGATAATAGTGGTTCAAGTCTGGAAGGCAATGTGCCGCTCGTAACCTTCTTTTTAATAGGCTGGAGCTTAAATATTCCATGGGCGTCTGGTGTTTTCCTCAGGTTCATGTTTAATTTTGAGCTTCAGTCTGTAGCTTTACTTCCTTGTTATTTAGGTGTGCAGGGACCTATGGACATAAACCACCAGAGACTGAAGTGTATTCTATATATGATGTGTAGTTGTCTTTTATAAACCTGTGCTGTAGGGCCCCAAGGAAAGAAGAGTCAGTGAGAAAGAAAGCCTACTCCGTCTTATTTTGCTCCACTAGGTTTCCAGTTGTCAAAACGCAAGCATTCAGTAAATCCAAATGCAGATTACATCTGCTATCTGCACCCTTTCCTTTATTTCCCTTTTAAATCAAAGAAAAGTCCTTCCAAATACAAATAAGGAAATGAAAACAATTAGCAGCTGGGAATTCAGGCATCTAAGGTATATTGAATATTTATGTGCTGAAGTATCTGCGGAGCCTTTCCACATCCCCCTTGTCAAAATGGATTTCTTTCTCTCAAATCCTGTTAACCATTTTTTTTTTTTTTTGGTGGTGTTACGTTACTTTCTATAGATTGCCTATTCTTTTGGTGAGTCATTGTAGGAATGGGGAATTATGGTAGGGGCCAGGCATCCAAGCGCTTAGGCATGGAAGCAGGTCTCCATCAGTGTCTCTGATCACGCTGGTGATCTTATGCAAGACACTCAACCTTTCCGTGTTTTGGCGTCCTTCTGTGTGAGTGGACTCTTGCTGCTCCACACCTCACAGAAATGTTCCAGTGATTAAATTCATATTTCATACAAAGCATATGGGCCTCATGCCCAATGCGCATTTGCTGGGGTTATAATCTTATTTTCATTCTGCCTTTCCTCTGCTCTGCTCAGGGGCTTTCCCGTTTGTCCCTGAACTATCAAATTAGCCTTCTATCGTGCCTCTCGGTGGTCAGTGCTGTATCGGTGTCAGAAAATCAGATCGCACAAGTTCTTTTAACGGAGATGATTTAATATAGGAATTGTGGGAACGGGTCCGGGGAGGGTGGGAAAGGGAACCATGGATTAACACAGAGCTCATAACTGCAAGAGGCAATTATGCACTTTGGGCTGAGTAAACTGAAGGCAGGGAGGTGGGTATGTAGAGCTCAGGAGGGCAGGGGACTCAGCCTTTGGAGGAGATGATGTCATTGGGCTTCTTTGAATACCAATGGTCTCTAGGGTGAGGGTTCTGCAGGCTTCTCATGGAGGGTCTGCTGAGGCTGCTTCTGGGGTGTGGGAAAATCTGGCGAAGGGAACCCAATGCTGCTGGTAGAGGGGAGCACTGTGGCCAGGCCCGTGATGTTGGGAAGGCTCTGCAAGCAGGAGGGACCTGTCCCTCCTCTCCCCTCCTGCCTTCCAGCTCCCCTACGAGACTCTCCCTTGCTGACCCTAGTACACTGGCTGGCGGGAGTGGGGGGGGGATGGAGATTGTTGCCCCAAAGGGTCAGCATCAAAAAGCAGGACAGGGCACCTAGGTGGCCCAGTCAGTTAAGCGTCTGAGTCTTGGTTTTGGCTCGGGTCATGAACTCAGGGTCATGGGATCGAGCCCCTCATTGGGCTCCATGCTGGGCGTGGAGTCTGTTTGAGATTCTCTCTCTTACTCTACTCCTCCTCCTGGTGCACTCTCTCTCTCAAATAAATAAATAAACCTAAAAAAAGAAAAAAGAGAGGAACCTGGGTGGCTCAGAGGGTTAAGCCTCTGCCTTTGTTCGGCTCAGGTCATGATCCCAGGGTCTAGGGATCGAGCCCTGCGTGGGTTTCCCTGCTCAGTGGAGCGCCTGCTTCTCCCTCTCCCTCTGCTCTGCCTGCTTGTGCTCTCTCTCGCTCTGTGTCAGGTAAATGAATTAAATCTTTAAAAAAAAGAAAGGAAGGAAGGAAAAAGAAAGAAAACAGGACAGAGGTGTGTTCTCAACGCTAGTCTCGTCTGTAAACTCCTGTTGGTTTAATTTCCCCAGAATGCCACGTGGAACCCAGCTCTCACTTCATCTCCTACTGAACAAAGTCAATTCGATACACCTTCTATTAAAAAGAACTTAAAGTGAACGCTGTGCTTGGGGCTGTAGGGATAGGAACATGAATAGGTTTTTCTGTCCTCATACAATGTAATGTGACACAAAGTAAACAGAAGTCATTCCACAGCAAAGGCGCGATGTAGCTGGAAAGGGTGGTGCCTGAACCAGTGGGACGGAGAAAGACTCCATGGCAGGATGAATCCGGGTTCACCGAAGCCAGGCCCCAAACTACACCACCTGGCCGGTTTCTCCCACTGCACGCCTTCCATGTTTATTTGATTAGCTACAAAGTATGACTGATTCCAATTCAGACTTCAGTGTTTCTATTTATATGCATGCTTTTGCTCCTTCTAACTACTTAGTCCTCTGGCCAGTCAGGACCATACACCTCCTTTGTAGGCCTTGAGCTAGCTCTGAGGGGGCATTGCCAGCAAATGGAACTAGGAGTCCACAGAGGGAGCCAATATTTCATTTTACAAAGTCACCCAAGCGAATACAAAGTTGCTGTGATAGCGAAGTGACCAAGTTCAGTCTTGGAGTCACAGAAGGCTTCTTGAGGAATAATGGGTAGGTGTTAGTGGAGAGAAAGAAGGCTGTTTCTAGCCCTTGTTGAAGACCTCACACAGGAAGAAGCATAGTATGAATCTAAAAGTGGGGGTGGGGGCAGTGGGGCTCAGAAAAGGGGAATGAGGAACATTTGACAAGTTAACTGTCTCTCAGGGTCTGGTTCGAAGGACACTACCTCCATGAAGCCGTCCTCGACAACGTCAACCAGTGACGGTCACTTTCTCTTGTCAACTCTTCGCCATTCTTTGTGCTTCTCAAGAGAGTATTTATCACCTGTTGCCTGATCTGTACATGTTTCTGTAGAAGTCTGCTATCCCATGCTCAGCTGGAGCTTTCAGGGACCAGGGTTTGTCTCCTTTCCATCTTTGTGTCCCTGAGCGTGATACGTTCTCAAAGAGCATTTGTTGAACAAAGTCACACATCGTACTATTTCCATTAATGATCAGATGGTCTGTCTTCTTCTGTGCAACCATGCCTTTATTTTGTTCAGGATCTCGTATTATTTATTGAGTTGTATCTAGGGGGACATTGGTGGCTTCTTGACATTGGTGGAAGAAGTGAGGAGGTGGCCACCAGCCCACCTTAGGAAAGGAATAAGAGTTTGGGATTTGAGGACCTGTACTCTGGATCTCCATGAGTCACAGTGAATGGCTGCTTCACCCTAAGTATCCAGAAATCATTAACATTGCAAAATTTATATTCAACCAACAAATTTGTTGTATCTGTTTATCTCACCATCTGTGCTAGCCGGCTCTTGTTCTTCCTGAGACAGGAAGCCTATGAGCACCCGCCCACAGTGCAAACACTTGGAGCCCACCAGAAACGGGGTCCTCTGGAAAATTAAACATACTCTAGAGCAGTGTGCCTGGTGGCCTGCTTCCCGGCCCCCTCTAGGTCTCTGCAACAGGACTGGGCCCACCTTTCTGTATTGAGAGTTTTAGATCTAAAGCATCCCCTTACCTCTCTTGGAAAATGGTCACTTGTCTGCGTCCATGGTGGAGGAGTGGAGAAAGGAAATGACACCAAAGTGCTGGGGTCCGTGGTTATAATGGCAGGACGGTGTCTACATAGGAAGACTGAGCCACAAAGAGCTTGAGTTGACAGGCAGCCAGCTTACTGCCGGGATGACCCAGAAGTCCTAGTGCAGAGAAATGATCGTTCTGTGGACATTGCTGATCTGATTAATGGGAGCTCTAAGACGAGGTGTACAGTTTCATGCCAAAGAGGCAGGGGGTGGAGAAGGAAGAAGATTAGAAACATCTGGCTCTGAACTTGCTGGAATTATGGCTGTGTGGAACTAGGTAAGGGGTGAAGGATATATGTGTGTGTGGGGGGCTGTCTGGATATGTAGCTTAATTTATTTATAGATACATGTCTGATGAGTTAGGCTTTGGAAGATTATTAGCAGACCCCAAATAATGGGGTACACAATGTTGTTTCCACTCTAACTACGCATTCCTTGATGGGACATGTTGCCAAGTTGTCGGTAAGTGACTAATCTGAAAGCCATATGGTGAAGTGTAATTTATGGGTAATATTATCTAGCCATATTCCTTTAGCAGTTGGTAATTATAACATTTCATTATTTCAGGGTAGTTTGTCATAATCTTGTGACATGGACTGATAGCGTTATTCCGTATTGATATACAAAGACACTTTGAGGCAGGCAGAGTTCCCAAGAAGTTGTGGGTGCATATGTGTTTAGTGATGGTCAGGGATGTGTATCCGTAGGGTTGTGCTTGGGTGATAGGAACTTCTTTCTCCCGACTGAGCAGCTGGATTAAATGCTAGTTTGTGGAGTCTTGGGCAAAGTCGAATCTTTAGTAATGTTTAGGAGAGGGAGTCATGGCCTCAGACTGTGTGTCTGGTCAGCCTTACAAGAGAGGAGAGCTTACTGGATCCTGTTTTCAACACATCTGGTCCCCTTCCTTGTGAGTGACATTCTGACCACTCTGTCTCTTTCTTCCCCTTTCTCTCTTCCTAGACTCTTCCTTCTGAGTCTCTCCCATCTCATTTCACATTTTTATTTTCCTGGAGGAAGCTTATCACAGAGGGTAAGGGCCAGCCTGCCCTAAGTCAAGAAAGAGTAGACATCCTATTTCTTGTTCATTTCCTGATGTCTTGGGGCCATGAACCAGAAGAGCCAGATCAGACTCTTTGGACCTTCCAGTAACGGAAAGGAGTGTTCTTTTTTCTGTAGATTAAAGATCGAGATGAAAAGTAAAGGAAGAAAATGGTTCTTGATCCTGAGTCATGTACTAGGTAGTCTTTCTGCATATAGTCAGTTTTGTAACAATCTGGTAAGGGACTCAGCAACATGTGTAAGGATCTTGACCTATGGCAGGTTGTCTCTCTTTGTCTTTTTACAGCAAGGAAAACTCTGATTCGGAAAATTTCAGAATATTATGCGAGGTCACAGAGCAAAATTGTGGCAGATTCAGGACTTTACCTCAGGGTTAAGTAGCTGTCAACCCTCCCTCAGTGTTTATGAAAACCACACTGCTTCCCTCAGGGCCACTGAGAATCTCAGACACCCTCTTTTCTCAACTACATTCCCTCTGCTTTTCCTCCAGCTGACCCCTGAAAAGTGGCATCGCCCAGGTTAAAAAGAAAGGCAAAATTAATTAAATGAAATAACGCATATGAACACAACTTGTAAATTGTAAGGTCTTAAACAATCTCAATACTGGTAATAGTTACATTGTGCTCATTTACATAAACACTTATATTCACACCTAATTACCAAGCAGTACATTAACAATCATGCGGGTGATTAAAAATACACCAGACCTACTCTTTTGTAAGCTCTTTGAATTGCAACGCGAAACTTCCTTCCTTTGGTTTCCATGTTGATAGTGCCTTGCTGGGGGACCTTGGTCATCTACTGACAACTGAAAAGAAAAATACAGATGATCATCATAGAAGAAATAAGCATTCTATAGAAGTAAAAGGTGAGACAATATTTCCAAGATGCCCACTGGTTTTTCTTGTGGGGACCGAATTTGTGTCTTCATAGGCTATTCATAAACCTTACACTGGTTCATAAATGACCATTTAAGGCATCAGAGCGAGAGCAGGCCATCATTGAATTCTACAATTCAGGCTATGGCCTTATTGATCTCACATTTGTAGCCTTGAGTTGGTTTCTGCTCAGGCTGTTTTTCTAAAATAACTATAATTACTTGAAAAATAAAACAGGCAAATATTAACTTGCCCAGGATATGGTTTTCAAACTACATGAGAGTGGAGAACAGTTTGAAATGATGCTCTGTGTACCAGCATTCAAATTAAGTAGGAGAAATGAGTACTCATCCCTTAAGATTCTGACATGTTCTTTCAAAATACTGTGCAAATAAAAGAGTTTTTTTTTCCAGTGGAAGAAAATGATTTCAAATGTAATGAAAGATATCACAATAAATGGTCATTGCCTATCTTCATGATTATAGTATACTGTAAAATTTAATGTCCTTGACTTTGGCACTGCAAATATATGAATTTTATAATTGCTCATGTTGAGAGGTGATCGATTACACTGGATGTATACATGGGCAGGGGCACCTGGGTGTTTCAGTCTGTTATGTGTCGGGCTCTTGGTTTCAGCTCAAGTTGTGATCTCATGGATCATGAGGTCAAGCCCTCGATGACCTCTGAGCTCAGTAGGGGAGTCTGCTTGAGATTTTCTCTCTCCTTATGTTCCTTCCCCTCCCCTGCACTCACTCTCTCTCTCTTTCTCTCACGCACACATTCTCTATGATAAATAAATAAATCTCTAAAAAAATACAGAGGGCAAATAAGCAAATGGAGCAAGTGCCACTTCTTGTTCTGGTAAAATAAACTGAATGAGCTCATTTTGAAGGTTATAAATGAATAAAGAGACTTTGATAAAGACCACGGTATGTTTAAGGGAGGTTAGAGTATCTTGATCGCTGACTTGGAATGTTAGTGATAGGAGGGCCCATTGGTTGAGTTCTTCCCATATTTGAACATGAGCTAAGCACTGTTCATCTTCTGTAATCCTGGCAGCAACCCTGTGGGAAAATAGAGATCTGATTGTCTAAGTCACTGCCCCGAGACCACACAACAACACATGGCAGACATAATTTTCAGCTGCATGTCAATTTCAGTGCTATTTCCACTGTCATGGAAGTTTTGCATGACTACGTGAAGGTAAAGGAATGAAATGTCAGAATACTTCAGTGTAGAGTTTGAGAGAAAGCTATATAATTTGATGAACGTGAGCATTTCAGTCGGGAGGGAACAGTGATAAAATTATGTGTAGCAGTGAGTAGGTCCTGTTTGTCTTCGTCTGATCTGTATCTTCATGCTTTCGTGGCCCGTTCATACCACACTTGGTTTGATATTTTCCCCCAAATTTGTGGTAATTGGGTTTGTGTTCCGTCTCAGGAACAGATGGTGTCAAATGCCAGAAGATCGAGGACTCAAATAACTAGAAGCCTCCACAAACCGTTCCTATCTGCCTCACAGAGGAGTGGGAACTAATATTTGTCTGTGTTTTCAGTGAACTTTGGAGTTTGCCTGATTTTAAAATCCGAAACAGAGCACCCTTAGAAACCTTATTTAGATGACCCTCTGGGTAAAGTATGTATAGAGAGTCTGAGAGCTGACGTGTGAGAAGAATACTTTGTTGAACAGAAAACTAGAGAAATAATGACGATGAATCAAATGAAAATTGGGTTGATGTCCTTAAAGCTGAAAAAAAATGTGGTTTTATTACTTTAAGAGTTAATAGTTTTTGGATCATGTGTGGAATGTTTTGTTCTGCCTAAAGATGAAGTGGACAAAAATGAATTATTATACTGGTATCATTATTGATGCCTTAGGACACAGGACACTCTGGTTTCAAATATTGATATATTTTCCAATTCCTTCTAGAGGTCTTTTACAGAAAACGTGAAGCAGCAGTCACTGACTCATGACATGGCTTTTTTTATACTTGGGAAATTGTATAAAAAGGAGTGGGTAGTCAAACATCTTTTGAGCTGGGTACATTAAATGTGCTCCTGCTTTATCTGACAGCCAAGAAGCCTTCCTACACACGATCTGCAGCCCCACGTGGAAGATCCCAGGGGATCTCCATGGTCGGGGTCAGCTGGCAGGTGTCCACCTATGGGATGTAATCCACTGGGTTTGGAAAGGCCTCTTTGCCTCAAGAAGGTAATTCCCTCCTCCCCCCACCACCCCCAGTGCTGCAGTTACCAGTGAGATTAAAATACCTCCAGACAAATAGACTTTGGAATCACCTTCAATTTACTTTTTTTTTTTGAGCATAGGTCATGCACCCAACTATTGATAGATTTAGATAAATTTATATATGTATATAATATATAAATTATATATATTAAATATATTATGTATAAATATATAAATTTATATATTATATATAATTTATATATATTTATGATGCATACATGTGCTTGTGTGATTCTTATAAGAACTCTTTCTCCTAACATGACCAGCATGCCACAGGTGTTTTCAAAGTTAACTGAGACTCACATGTATATAAAATAATTTACTGTTAGAGAAGAATGCCAATGACTCTTTAATATCTGCTTTTTTTTAGGTAATAATAGTCTTTATAAGCATTTTTCTAAACCACTGTTTTCATTTCTGACAATTTTTTAATGTTATTTTTTTAAATTTAATTTCTTCTCAGTGTAACAGAATTCATTGTTTATGCACCACACCCAGTGCTTCATGCAATACGTGCCCTCCTTAATACCCACCACCTGGCTCCCCCAACCTCCCACCCCCTGCCCCTTCAAAACCCTCAGATTGTTTTTCAGAGTCCATAGTCTCTCATGGTTCTCTCCCCCTCCAATGTCCCTCAATTCCCTTCTCCTCTCCATCTCCCCATGTCTTCCGTGTTATTTGTTATGCTCCACAAATAAGTGAAACCATATGATAATTGACTCTCTCTGCTTGACGAATTTCACTCAGCATAATCTCCTCCAGTCCCATCCATGTTGATACAAAAGTTGGGTATTCATCCTTTCTGATGGAGGCATAATACTCCATAGTATATATGAACCACATCTTCCTTATCCATCCGTCCGTTGAAGGGCATCTTGTTTCTTTTCACAGTTTGGCAACCGTGGCCATTGCTGCTATGATCATTGGGGTACAGATGGCCCTTCTTTTCACTACATCTGTTTAATTGGGGTAAATACTCAGTAGTGCAATTGCAGGGTCATAGGGTATTTTTAATTTCTATTTTTAATTTCTTAAGGAATCTCCACACTTTTCTCCAAATTGGGTGCACCAACTTGCATTCCCACCAACACTGTAAGAGCTTTTAAAGTAAAAGTGTGACCCAGCATCTTTATTGGAAGAGCAGGGGCCTTCACTTTACTCATCTTCATTCATTGCACTCTTCTAACCATGCACATGTAGACAACCTTGGCCCTTGACAGACGTGCATGACATTGAACAAGCATAACAAATCCTAAGCAGAATAAGGTGGTGACAAGTTAAAGCGGTTGAATGAGAGAACAGCAACTAACGCTCAGAAGTAAGAGAATCAAAGAGCCACAGGGATATTGAAGACACTAAGGCAGGCCAGGCTTGAAGAGGATCAAGCACATGCATGACGATGGGTCGCTCCGAACGAGAGAAGTCAAGGAAAACCTGGGTCCTGTTCTAAACGTTGCTTCTCCTGCTTACCATGCTTCTTGCCCGTTATTCCCTGTTGCCTGACAAATCCATCATTGTCTCTTCATTCCCTATAGAATAACGTAGTGTTCTTGGCCAAATTATGCCTGGGTCTTCATGACCTGGCCCCTCTGTCCCTCTTGGACATCTGATCCAGCCTTTCTAAGGAGAAGGTTCTTTTTTGTCATGGCCCTTTCTTCACACATGCCATTTCCTTTCTCCTCCTCCGCCTATCCCTTCTCCTCCCCCTCCTTTTCCTACTCCTCCTCCTCTTCTTTTTTTTTTTTTATTGTGTTATTTTTGTTTGTTTGTTTTTGTTTTTTTTTTTAGATTCTATTTATTTATTTGACATCGATCACAAGTAGGCAGAGAGGCAAGCAGAGAGAGAGGAGGCAGCAGGCAGCCTGCTGAGCAGAGAGCCTGATGTAGGGCTCGATCCCAGGACCCTGGGATCAAGACCTGAGCTAGAGGCAGAGGCTTTAACCCACTGAGCCACCCAGGCACCCCTAATTGTGTTATGTTAGTCACCATACAATAGATCATTTGTTTTTGATGTAGTGCTCCATGATTCATTGTTCACGTAGAACACCCAGTGCTCCATGTAGTACGTGCCCTCCTTAATACCCACCTTGCATAATCATCGCACCTGCCAGCCCAGCATCTTCTGCGAGTCCTTCTCTGAGTTCCCACTCTGCTGGGGTATCTCATCCAGGCTCTGGAGTGTGGGTTATTTGATACAGCATTTGGTCTATGTGTTTGCCTGGCTCTCTTCTCCATTAGACTGGGAACACTTTGCAAGAAGGAATTACGTGGTACTTACTTATTTATCTTCAACCTCTCATTCAGAGACTGGGGTATGGCCGGCATTCAGTAGATATCTGTCCCATCAGTGAAAATACAGAAATTTATGTTCCTTTGCCCAAAAAGTCAATCCTTTTCCAGCCTAGCCTTCTAAAGATAGGGTGGGATGCCATTAGGATTTGAATAAGTTTCTTACTTTTTCAGGTAAGACGCAAGAAGGGGATGATGACTGTGCCTACCTCCATAGGTTATTTGTAAGGATTATCTGAGATAGTACATGAAAAATACTTAGCCTAGGACTGAGTGGCTGGTCTATAATGGTCTGCATCATGATATCACAAATTTTACAAAATAGATGGGTTTTTCAAGTTTATGTAAGAATATCCGAGATTCAAAATTAATACATGGTAGAGACTATCAATGCTGTGGAGATACCAAAGCGAGTCAGATAAAAGTGGGCTGGAGTCCTGCAGAAGGCAGAAAGTTGGGCACCTGAATACAGGGTAGGACACCAGGGGAGCATTCCAGTGAAGGAACTTGAAGGAGAGGCACCAAATGAGAGGATATGAGCATCACTTTCATTAAAAGTTTTCCTGCACAAAATTCTCTGAATGAGGGGAAAGCCTGAGTATATTATGTTTAAATAAACCAAAATGAAGGGGCACCTGGGTGGCTCAATTGTTTGAGCATCCAACTCTGAATCACAGCTCAGGTCTCGATCTCAGGGTCGTCAGTTCAAGTCCCACATTGGGCTCCGCAAATGACACAAAACAAAAAACCAAAAAAACAAAATGCTGGAATGTTTTATAAAAGTTCTTCCTCTCTGCTGGGGTTAACATATTTTAAATTAGAGGTTATCTGACAAATGGCCTAGAATCTGAACTTAAGTGTCTCCTGTTGGCTTTGTTGATGAAAGTTCTACATTATTGATTAGCTTTCATTGTGTCTAAGACAAGACATTTTCCATGACAGTTAAATGATCGCTGTAATAATACCCCATGCAGAGCTGCTGGCCAGCTAAAATACGCAGTCATTTCTTTTATAAGCATGCACCATGCAAACTTGTGACAATTTTGTTATTAAAGTACACAGTGTCAAAACTAGTTTCTGCCAAATTCCTGCAGAGTCTGAATTCTCTTCCTTGAGAACTTTCTAGAGAGCCCAGCTTCTACTTGCTTTCCCATGTGCTCCCCAGAAGGAGATTTTGAGTGTACGAAGTGCTTTTGCAAACTAATTAAAGGGCTCAGGCCAGGTCACTGTGCTCATTTCACTTCTGTTTTCTCTGCCCCCGAATGGGAATCACTACTGAGCTCCATCCCTCCAGGGAGAGAGTATGCAGACAAATGAAATGACATATTCAAACTCTTTTATATGTCCCCAGAAGAAAAGAACCAAGTGCATCTTTCTTTGACCCAGTTAACAATTTCTGGCCTGCTTTGTGCTGCTGTGGGATTTGTCATGCTGTTGTTAGTCTTCCTTCTTCCTTGTTCCATGGAGTATCATCAATTTCATGCCACTCTCTTAGGCATGTCAGACTGGTCAACAGAAGGGGGAGTCTTTATTCTGTGTTACCAGATGCTATCCATCTTTTAGAAGCTTTGAGCTGAGGATCGAGTTCAAGTATGAGTCCAGAATTTATCGCTCAGGCATCTGCCTACTGAAATGTGTTGACTCTCTCCCTAACTGCTGCCCCCTCATGAAATGGAACTAGTAATCAAATAACCACGGCTTTGCACATTTTGCCAAGCTGGAAAGGGAAAGTTGTACTTCTAGCAAATGAATGCAATGTTTCAGAAGCAAAATAAAGGCAGCATGACTTTTATAACTCATCATTCCATCCTTAAACACTTGGGAGTTAATCCTTCCTTCTAACAGGTTCAGTTATGACCGAAGTAATTGAACAGTAAATAAATCAAAAATTTTAAGTACCTGTAGGTACAGTTTGACCCAAGTGTTGTTTTTGGGTTTTGAGTAGCAGAAGAAAATACTTCACTTGCATTTTCTGGGAAGCAGAAGAACTTTTATCTGGAAGATAATGTCCTTTTACTGCACAGAGTTTGAGAGGGACTTTAAAAGCCATTTTGTTTAATTTTTTGTGTATATGGTATCATTCAGTTCTTCTGGACAAATGATTCGTTGGGAGAGTATGGAAATCAGGTAGTGTCGTCAAATGAACCTCTTTACATAACCAGGCTTCAGCTATATAATCTTAAACTAGTTAGTTAAGTCCTCTAGACTCGGTCTGCTCTTGTGTAAGAGGGACACGACAGCGTGATTTGGGTGGAGAGCAAGATTCAATGAGACAGTGGGTAGAACATTCTCTGCACAGCACCTATACATGGGAAGCACACACCATTAACCATGTGTATTGTTATCTAGAAGGTTGATGAAATGACTGTCTTTGGGCTCTGGGGACACTAATCCTTTCATAATTAAAAATATGCGGTGCCAAGGCTAGTAAGCCGCAGTGGGTGGAGAGTGTCTTAGGAAAACTCCCAGCACAATAAATGCTGCTTTTCACGCAAGCCTTTGCGTGTGTATTGTGCACTTACGGCACACGTCAATTGCTTAGGCAGGTTCCCGAGGCTCAGGGGTTCCACGTGGCCTGCATCAGGGACGGTGCAGGATTGCACCATCACCGCCTTCCTTCCCCTGGGCTCATAATTCTTTACCTGGAGAGAAACTAAGCTGGAAAAAGAGAATTCAGCTTTGCTTGTCAGGTCTGGGACCAGTGACAGCTCTGCTTTTCTACATTCCTGAAAGCAGCTTCAGAGTCGAAGTCAAAAAAACAAAACAAAAAAACCCATCTCTCACCCTGAGAGCGTCAACACGACTCAATCTGGTCGGTCACTCTTTTCCTTACCCTTTTGTAAATCTGGAAAGAGTTTCTTTCTGCAGTTTGACATGAGTCAGGTCTCTAGATGGTGAAAAATAAAACAAAACTGTCTGCCCTTGAAATTGATTCTACAGTCTTCGCTGGGCCAAAGATTTACTTCCCTAGGCAATTATGTGCCTCTCATTTCAGTGCCTCAGGACAGCCAAGAAAATACAGCAGCACAAGATAACAATAGTAGCGGAAGGCTCAGCTGCTGCTCTTCCGAACACATTGTAGCATTTTCTGGGGGCTGCCTATGTATCGGGATGCGGGATGCCAGCTACGTCATTATCTTGTATATATGCACATGTGTAGGTCATCTGAGTCTATGGAATGTAACATTTTAGAAACCTAGATCTTCTAAAAGAAATCCCCTTTATTTAGATGAACTATTGAAAGCTAAGGTCAAGTATTATTTTATTTCTCAAAAGCCTATTAGATGCTGTAGTATTAGCTTGAATCCTAGACCACACCGGGTCACATTTTCATAAGGGACAACTTTCTTCTTCCTTCTGAAAGCTTGTGTACACTTAAGTTGCCTTTTCCTTCTGCTGTTCTTAAGAGCTGGGTGTTATTATCATTGTTTTAATATTCTTTCAAAAAATATTTACAAGCATTAATTGAGCAGTTCATAGGTATTATGGGCACACTGATATAAGGACTTTAAATACATTATCTACATTGAATGCATTAAGTACAGAATATCAGGAAACCCACAAGCAGTGGACAGTTTTTATATTATTTACATATGAAAAGAAAAGGGTGCTCAGTGAACTTAACAAGAAAAAAAAGAACTGTAAAGCCTATCTTGTAATTACACAGATACTAATGGACAGAGATAGGACTCAAACTCAGGCCCGACCAGCACCAATCCTTTGACTTGTAAACATAAACCAGATGACACAAGGTCATGTAGGCAGTAATGCCATAGGACAGGTACATTTTAATGTAAGCAACACCATGCACTTTACACTGCCCTGAGGATGCCTTCACGGAAAGTCTTTTCTGAGCATTCTATTCCCAGATAAAATATTATTATTCTTATTTTAAAGATTTTATTTTTTTGACAGAGATCACAAGTAGGTGAGAGGCAGGCAGACAGAAGGGGGAGCAGGCTCCCTGTTGAGCAGAGAGTCCGATGCAGGGCTCGATCCCAGGACCCTGAGATCATGACCTGAGCAGAAGGCAGAGGCTTAACCCACTGAATCACCCAGGTGCTCCCCACCCCCGCCAGATAAAATATTATTATGATGTAATGTGTTTACATATAACTGTTACAACAACCTTTGTATCTATTACAGAAAAATGTCTAGATGATTAAAATTGAGGCAAGAAGCTGTTTCGGCTTCACAATAGTCCACCTAACTTACTTAGCTAAGGATCGATTAATAGTACAGACTCTAGAATTAGAAACCCTTGGGTCAAATTTGAACTAATCTAGAGACAGCTATTTAACTTTCCTAAACTAGTCTTCTCACCTATACAATGGGGATAGTAAGAGCCCCAGGTTATGGTAAGGATTGGATTGCGTGATTTACTGCATGCAACACAGGCATATAGTAAGAGACTCCTGAGTATTAATGGGGTTTTTGTAGTAGTAGTAGTAGTAGTAGTAGTAGTAGTAGTAGTAATGACATATCTTTCTGCATTCAACAAGAAGTCAGCAGTCCTTAGAAAAAAATGTTCTGTCCTCTACTTTTAGAGGACAGAAGGACATGATAAAATTTGCCAGAGATTGGTTGTGATGAGGTCCTAGGGACCTTTGGAAGCTGCAGGTCCAACCCCTCTTGTGTCACATGTAACGACTTAGCCGCCAGATATTTGCAGCGTGCAGGTCAGTTTCTGGAATCATCTTAGAGCACGGGACCCAAGACAGCCAAAGAGACACAGGGTTATGCATGTCTATTAAAGGACTCAGATTCTTATCTGAAATGTAATAGTCCGTAAATTCTCAATTTATTTGACTGTTCATACTTTAAGTGACTTAGGGAAAAGGTAAAAAGTTTAAATGCAACTACTGACCTCATTTCAGCTTTCAAGTCTGCTTGCGTGTTTTTCAAGTGACCACACTTACCAGATCACAGAGTTCTTGGGTTATCGATGTGGGTCCGGATACGAGGTCCGCCATTCCCAGGATGCCTTCCATTTCTCCAGACACGCATTTCTGCAGATTATGAAACATGGCAGTAAATAGGTTTCTGGGACAGGACTACATCAGTTCTGAAGTAAATTGTCTTTATTAATATCCTGCAAATTATCAAATTAATGGGGAAGAAATGTCTGAGTAATTACTCCAGAGAGCCTGCCAGATACATTTGAAGTTTGCTATCTTTGTCTTTAAAAAAAAAAAAAAAAAAGCTAATTTTATTTCTTGATAGATGGGTGCAAGGAGAGATTAATTAGAAAAAATCAAAAAATGATTTTCAACCTAAAGCTTTCATTATCATCAACACAAGCCTCTACTCACTGAGTTTCATGGGAGTTGAGAGATTAACTTTCCCAGCGCTCTCTCATTTGGGCATAAAGGACTTAGGTTTCTTAAATATCTGCAGTGTTCCCTATAAAACAAAACAAAACAAATATACAAACAACAAACTTACCTTCTTTCAAAAAGTCAGAATGAGTGCATGGAAGTTAGGAAATGATAATAAAAAAATTATAATCATATTCCATTGGTGGGGTCTCTTGTTTGCTTGCAGACCCATGTGTTCACTTCTTAGTTATTGTGTAGCTCATGAAAATAGTATTCTCTACCCTGAAACACTGTACGAGAAACTTTACAAAATAAGAATGGATACCACCCTGCTGTCTTGTGGAATATTTGCCATCTATTTGAGAACTAAAGAAACATAACCTAGTTCCAGAGAAGGAACAATGCCAGTGATTAAGTTGTCAGGTTAAAGAAAAGCAAAACAAGATGTCAAATGTGTTGTTGCTGTTGTTTTTTTTTCAAATAAGTAATTAAGAATTATTTCTCCAGCTGGCTGGTGTCCCTGTGTTTTAGATTATCCACAGGGCTTAATGGGTGCTTTTGAAATACCATACCAGAGAGGAACTGTAGAAAGGTCACAGTTGTCATGAATTGTGATTATAATCACCAACAAATATTTACTGAACACCTCTTCTGATCAAGGTGCTCTCTTACGTGCAATCATGGCCTCAGATGAATATCCGTGTGGTAAACAGTTTGTGACCTGAGAGATTAATGAAACACTTACCCCATAAAATGGATGGGTATCCACTGACTCCATTAAAATAAGATTAACAAATAGAGAAATGGGTCTGTCATTTCTGAAGATTTTGTGAATCAGTTTTTTTCTCTCCTCTAGACCAATCCTGAAATACTTTGAAAATATATATTTTTTTTTTCCAGGGGGGAAAACAACCACAGCACAGGAAACAATGACCTAAATTAACAGGGGGTCCATGAGAGAAACCCCATGCAGTGTTTTGATAAGTTCAAGACATCACTTGGGGAGCCTGGCACAGGGCCTTGATAGTGACTGATCTAGATTTCATACCAAAAAAAAAAAAAAAAAAAAGTGTTACCTTAAAGGAGGTGAAAAAGATCAACTTTTCAGAACTTTTTAGTAAACTTTAGTTTAGCTGTTTGAATATATTACAAAGGCCAAAATTTAGGTAAAAAGATCTGTGGAATGGGCCATTTGATCAGAGGAAGAATCCATTTACATGAGGATAAACAAGTCATCAAGGTTAGGTAGTGGAAAAAAACAATGAAGGTGAAGTGAAGAGAGTCACGGCAGGCAAACTTACACAGTTACACAGAGGGGAGAGAGAGTGGGTTTCTGGCTTCCATGGATCTGTTGTTCTCACCGCTGAATCAGTGTGGTTTCTCTCTGTAGGTGATCTCACTGGCCACTGTCATTGGCATCTCTTCCCCTTAGGGAGGTACAGATACTGTCCCATCTTACAGATAAGGAAACCGAGGCTCAGACAGGTTATCTAACTTTCCCCAAGCCACACAGTGGTGGACCCAATGGTCCTGCCTAAAGATAGCACATTTGTAACCCCTATTTCAAAGCTACTTCTTCAAGCTGCTGGTATAAAGTCCATCCAGTGTTGAAGCCCACGGCTAACGCAGATGTAGCTTAGGCTTGGAGATAATGTGGAGTCAAATCCCACCTTGGCCACCTGCTCGCTGTCTGACCTGGGATGTCTCACTCAATCAACCCCCCAAGTATTGCTTTTCTTGATTTCTGAGAAGGCAGCAGAAAGAGGGGAGACAGAGTGCTAGCTATCTGCCAGGCGCTATACACTTCATGAATGAGCTCAGTAGTCTTCACAGCATGCCCGTAAAGTGGACAGCAGTGATATGATCAGCTCCAGTTTTAGGTGAAGAAACAAAGGTCCAGAGAGCCTGAGTGCCCACAGTCACCCAGCGCGAACACAGTGGGCATCGGATGCAAACTTGCACAGCATCTGGACTGCTCGGCACAGGCTCGATATCTGAGCCACTAAGCGTGAGTGCCCACGCCCTTCCCTGTTCTTCCAGAACACCCGGGTGGCTCAGTAGGGTAAGCATCTGCCTTTGGCTCCGGTCATGATCTCAGCGTCCTGGGATTGAGCCCCTCGTCAGGCTCCCTGCTCAGGGGGGAGTCTGCTTCTCCATCTGCTGTTCCCCCTGCTTGTTTTTGCTCTTAAATAATAAATAAAATCTTACAAATGAATGAATGAATGGATGAATGAATGAATGAAAATAAAAAATAAAAGCATTCTTGATCTTTTCCTGGGTTTCTTAAAGTAAGAGAACACTGATGTGTAGGCAGCTTCTGACTCCTCAAACATGTCCCTAATGTGTTCCCTCAGATGGGAGCCTAGTGGCTAAGTGGCCCTCATTAGAGCAAGGAATAGGGGCTCGGGGTAGACCTCCCACTCAGGATGTCCCCGTACTCACCTTTTGTATTAAGAGAGAAACAAACAAGTGTATACATATGAGCTTAGAGTCAGCAAAAAGTTATTTCCTGATAGTCTTTTTAATCCCCCTGAATTTTATTTTATTTTATTTTTAATTTCTTTTCAGCGTAACAGTATTCATAGGTTTTGTACCACACCCAGTGCTCCGTGCAATGCGTGCCCTCCAAAATACCCACCACCTGGCTCCCCCAACCTCCCACCCCTCACCCCTTCAAAACCCTCAGGCTGTTTTTCAGAGTCCATAGTCTGTCATGGTTCATCTCCCCCTCCAATTTCCCCCAACTCCCCTCTCCTCTCCATCTCCCCATGTCCTCCATGTTATTTGTTATGCTCTGCAAATAAGTGAAACCATATGATAATTGACTCTCTCTGCTTGACTTATTTCACTCAGCATAATCTCTTCCAGTCCCGTCCATGTTGCTACAAAAGTTGGGTATTCATCCTTTCTGATGGAGGCATAATACTCCATAGTGTCTATGGACCACATCTTCCTTATCCATTCATCCGTTGAAGGGCATCTTGGTTCTTTCCACAGTTTGGCGACCATGGCCATTGCTGCTATAAACATTGGGGTACAGATGGCCCTTCTTTTCACTACATCTGTATCTTTAATCCCCCTGAATTTTAAAACCTCACTCTGGAGCTGTCATAGTTTAGTTCCTCAGTGCTTGGTGGCTAGTCGACTTGTTATTATATTGGCTATCTTTATATATTTTTGCTCTGTTATTTTTGCTATGTTATATAAAAGGAGATTTTCCCAGCCCCAGGAATCTAAAAATAAAGCTGAATTTTTAAATGTTTCTAAAATATTACTTACGAAAATAGTTTGCTATTTATTCAAGCTGTCCAAGTTTTTACGGTTCTTAGATATCTGTATTAAAATACTTTCCTCAACATTTTCAACTGGCTTCCCTGGGGAAATTCCAAACAGCTCTCTTTATCAAAAAAGAGTTATTTTTGACTATTATTTTCTTCAATCACTAAGTCATTTTTGTGGCCACTTATAAAAATTAATTGAATATATTTTTAAACCTTCCTTCAGTAAGTGTCAGGTATTTCATATGTAGGTTATTTTTCTTCAGAGACAGTATGAAATGGTAAATTATCCCCAGATTCTCTGCAGAGCAACAGAAGAGCCAGTCTGCCTGATTTGGGATTCCAAACTTAAACTGGTTTCCCGGGGAAGGCATGGGAAATTTATGAGGAACTTCTCCACAGAAGCAGAAGGAAAGTCAAAGGGCACACTGTGGTTTCCCAGACATCGGTAGGCTTCAGAGTTTCAGAATTAAAATACGTATTTCTGGCCCTACGTGCAGCTGTATCTCATTCAATTGGTCTGGGGTGGGTCCAGGAACCCGCATCTCTGACAAACTGTTGGTTGACATTGGTGTTCATGGCTTTGAACTTCACCCGTAGTGGCTCTGCTCCACGAACTTCTCACCACCCTCGCCGGCCAAAGGAGCCCTGTTAAGTGTGCAGACCTGCCCTATACATAGAAACACGGGCAGCTTCTGAATTGTTCTCTGCTCTTCTGCAGAATAACCAAGAAATGAAAATTCATGGCACTGTCAGCTAATGGAAATCTGTAATTTTTATTTCTAGAGTAACAGTTGGCTTGGCAAATGTACGGTACACACATGTCTCTTAAAGTAGTATTTCTATCATCTATTAAAACATAAACCATTTACCTCTTGTTAAAAATATTTGACTTCACTTGCTTCTCTCTTGGGCCCTTATAAAAAAAAAAACCCAGAATCTCCACCCATAAAACCTGACCAACTCCACTGTCTGGCAAATGCCATTTGGCAAAAACAAACAAACAAAGAAAACATACAAAAAAAATCATTTGTGAAAATCTTAATGAAGCAAGAATGCCATACATTTTAGAATATTCTAGGCTTTAAAATGTTTCTCTTTTCTGATATCTAAGGTACATTTTGCTAAATCATGGTGATAGAAATAGGAACCTTGACAACTATGATTTTGGAAAAATTTCTTGGCAAAAGCGATCATTATGCAATTTTCAGGTAAATGATTGAAATTAGAATGCACCGTGCATAGATGGCGGAGTCCCACGGTTGCCGGGAATTGAAGGGTCTCGCTGTTTGTAGTGGCAAGTGTGCCTTGAAAAACAGTCCTCTGGTCTAGGGTGCTTTCAAAAGGGGTGCCAATGGGTATGGCCTTGCGTGTCACTCAATGGAAGACTGAGCGGCCGGGGCAATTGGACATCAGATCTGTAAGCTAATAATAGAGGGTTTTGAGGAAGTAGAGGAGCAGGAAAGGCGTCTGGAAATGCAAACTGCAGCCAGAGCTCAACCTTGAGAATCACGGTAGAGCAAAGATACAGCTTTGTTAGTTTGGGCAGAGATTTCCTTTCTGATTTCGCTGGTCTCTGCACAGCATACTCAGAGCCCTGTTTGATGTCGGCAGTCATAATGTTCTTCTTTGCTTGTCTTGACCCACAGGGGGCAGTACTTCATGTGCTTGAAATATTTCTCAGATTTGGGAGACCTGGGTGGCTCCATCGATTGAGCATCTGACTCTTGATTCCGGCTCAGGTCGTGATGTCAGGGGCAGAAGATCAAGCCCTGCGTCGGACTCCATACTCTGCATGGAGTCGGCTTGGGATTCTCGGCCTCTTCCTCTCCCTCTGCCTCTCCCCCACCCCCCAAAAAAGGAATGTATCTCAGATTGAGTACAAGGCAGGGGACAAGGGTCTACAGGGAGTGCGGAGGCTACTGTCAAAAGACACAAAATGGAAGAGGTGGGAGATGAGAGCAAGAAGCAAGGAAGAAAGAAAGAGAGAGGAGAAACCCAGAGGAGAAATTAGGAAGGAAGCAAGGAAAAGAAAGAAGTGGGAAGGGACAAGAGGGAAAGAAATAGAAGTAGGAAATTCAGGGACCAAAAGGCAGCCTGAAAAGAATGAAGATACCCCAGGCCTTGCTAGGATGGGCTTGGAACGCTCTTACACAGCTGCTCCTTCCCAGGTCCCACCCACTCCGATCTCCAGCCAGTCCTGGTTTTTACCCACAGCAGATCACACCAGGCTTTCACGGGCAGCTTATGCCTCCGACCTGCTTACCTTCGTCTGTAGATACGATCGTCACTCCTAGTCTATTTCCTTTTATTTGATCTTCCCAAACAAGATGAAAAGTTAGAGGGAGCTGCTGACTGCCTTTTAGTATGAGCCAGGAGTTTGGTTTGAGACTGCTGGGAAGCTGGAATAAGGATAGTTCCACAGCACGGAGCGCCGTCCCCTTACTTTAAAGGAGCATCGGACTTGTGTTTAATTCTGTGTCATTCAACAAGCCTCAGTGAGTAGCTAACGTTTGCCTACAACATGGCTGATTACAAAAGGAGTGGGTGTGGGCCTCTGTTTAGGGGTGGATTAGGTTCCAAGAATTCATTTGTGAAAGTCAATTGCTCAGAATTTCAAATGCACTTGCCCACAGAAATAATGTTAGATGGTTGTTAGGTGGTTCTGTTTCCTCATATTCAATCCATAATGTAGCCAAATTATATTTGAAATAAAGAGTGGGAAGGAATATGGTAAGAATACCAAAAACCAGTCAAGGGAGAAATTGCAGTGTAACTGAATTAAAAATTTGTATTCAAATTATTTAAATTCTGGTGCCAAAGCAGAGATTGCCTTCTGGCTGTGGGACAGAAGGGACAGGCTGTCACCTCTCTCTTCCCACCTTGGCACACGAGGCTAATTGATCATGATCTCGGTTTCTGTGAAGCCCTCAGCCTCGAAATCCTTTCCCCAGACAGTGTTTCGAAAGCAACTGCTGGTATCACAGTCACACCTGATACAGGAGACGGACTTTAGTTTGCCATTCCGCTGAAAGAGATACTGTTTCCTTTCAACATGGTAGGGCAAAGAAACTTAGAGTCGGCTCTTAGCGGTCAGGAGGCAAGGAGAGGATGGGGCAGACTGGATGGAAACTCGGGGTTCCTGGCTGCCAGGACTTGGCCAAAACCAACAATTAAGCTTAGATAAAAAAAACAACAACAACAGGGTTTCTAGGCCAGGTATTCTGCACATGGAGGTGGTGTCTGCTGGGAGGGAAGAAGTGGACAGAAGCCACAGAGCCCTTCTCTAAGTCCATAGATCCGGAACCCCGGGGCCCAGATTCTTCTTAGACTATGAGTAATGATTTGCGCTCAGGGCAACTGTGTAGACAAGACTCTTGGTTCCCCAATTCAGAGGAACTAATCATTAGCCCCCACTCAACTTCATCATTTCAGAGGTAGCCAGTGAACGTTTAGGGTTACCTGATGAGCGATGCAAAGGTCCAGTTAGCAAGCACAGTCAGAAATGCGACCTGGGTTTGAACTACTTCACGGGACGCAGAAGCTGGCTCTTGCCCTTCCTTTGTAAGACACGGACTGCTCACACGAGATACTGCAGCTGCTTGGTAAAAGGCTGCGTTTTGAAAGCCCAAAGCAGCCTTGACCTACTTCATTTGGTGTATCCAAGCATTCCCGAAATCGGGGGAGACAGGAGTATCTCTAAGTAGTCATAAATTTTACTGTAGTTTCATTTTAAGCTCTGTTTTCCATAAACCTTGAAGAGTCTTAATACTTGGAACTATATAAGAAATATCATTTATTTGGCCGCCTTCGTCATTTACCAAGAGGCTCAAGTGAGCTGTTGGGGCTTGAGAAGTACTTGCCATGAAATAACGGCCAAAGGAAGGTCTGGTTCATGGTTTTGGAACATCGTGTCACCCACACCAGAAGAACTGTGTGTTTTCAAACTGCCCTCCAGAGAGGTCCTTCAGAAAGGGCAAAAACGCTGGTGTTTCAGAAAAACGAAGAGAAATAAAGCATGGCTCACCTTGAAACATTTATTTCAGGAACCAGGCGATATGCCACAAATCCCCCAAGTTGCTAGCTTTTTTCCTGACATTTTTACTATTTTTAAAGTAATTCAAAATTTTTATTAGAAAACCATGATGCCTTCATTGTGGCAAATTGGGAAAAGAGAAGGAAAGATGAATTAAAATCTCGTAAGACCCCACTTCCTATGGATGACTGATGTGAAAGTTTTGGGGTCTATCCTTCCCATCTTCATTCCCCTCTCCCATCCCCGAAAATAAATTTCCGTGGAGTGGGTTCGTAGAGCATCTCCTGATTTACAAGATGATATTTTCATAGAAAGTGTACAATCAACATCTTCCCATGTAATTGAACGTTCTTGTGAATCATCGTTCTAAAGGCTTTAGAGAATCTCATGTGATGAAAGCACCACCGTTTAAGTAATGTCTTACTATTGGACATTTGGAAATTTTCCCAGTTTTTTAATAATTTAAAAAAATGCAAAGAATAGTCTTGTTGTATAATCTCTGGTCATCCATGGTTCTTTCCTAAGGATAAATTCCTAGAAGTCTTGCTGAGACGGGAAGTTATCACATTTTAAGGCTTTTATGCTGCAGAGAGGTTGCCCCAATTCACACTTTATCAACAGCATGTGTCAGTGCTGTATTTGCTTTCAAATGGAATAAAAGCCTTTGCTGGTAGAGCCTAGCTTTGTAACAATTTTTTAAGAGCATCTTCGGTCGCAATTATTTATCGGCTTTTGGAAACAGTTGCCAGTCCGTTCTGCCCAGCTTTGTAGCATTAGTCTTCATTTTATTATTTCAGGTTCAAGCTATTTTTCTATACCAAGGAGCTCTAAAAAAGGAAAACTATCACTTGCTTGAACTCTTAACTCTGAAGTTTATAACTCTCCGTTATGTGCTTTTTTGTGTTGTTTTGGGTGTCTGGTTTTTTTTGTTGGTGGTTGTGGTTTTGTTTTGTTTTGTTTTGTTCTTACAGAAGTATAGTTGACATTCAATATCCTGTTAGTTGCAAGTGTACATCACAGTGATGCAAAATTTTCATACCTAAGAAATGATCCCCGCAATAAGAGTCTTTGCCAGCTGTCAGCATATACAATGTTATTACCATGTTACTGACTATGTGCTCTATGCTGTACATTTCTTCCCCGTGACTTATGTGTTTTATAACCCCAGGAGTTTGGACCTCTTAATCCTTTGTGCCTCTAAGAGGTTGTTCCAAGAACTTACTGTACGAAACCAGTGAGCAGGATTTTGACTTTGCCAAACTCGCTTCTAATCATTTAATCTTTTAGAATCATCTTTCCTTTCCCAGTTCAGTTCAATCCATGGTAAGATTGTATTTTTATTCGCAGTTTGTATGCCTACAAATTTCCAAATGTTTATTTCATTTCAAAGTACTTGCTACTATAATAATGCATGTTAAACATACATGAATATGCAAAGATTCAAAGGCATTTGAATTTGAATTGCAAAGTCCCTTTCAGGTCATGAGCCAGGCATAATACTCTACTAAGTAAAGAAATTGCTAAAACAAATCACTTCTGAGCGGAAGCAATACATGAGTCCTCATTTCATTAAAGCTTTCTAACTTCAGATAACACCTCACTGGTTACATTAAGATGCTCAGGAAAATTTTTCCTTGAGAAAAATGTAATGATTGTAGTTCACAGAGAACCACAGACAGGGTCCAAAGTGTCATTAAAAACATACACCTGAAATGCCGTGACCAAGACAATCTGCTGAAGTGGGTGGGGCTTGGGGGACACTTTATCCACATTAAGAAGGTGAAAAGGCACAGTCCCTAGTACTTGACTTTTTATCTCACACAGACCTGCTTGCAGCTTGGTGAGGGAAAAAAAGAAAAAAATCATCTCAGAACCTTTTTTTCCATTAGCTAATTCAAAATATCCATTCATCCAAAGAACCTCTGCTCCATGAACCTGGTGGAAACTCAGACTAATTTCCATAAAATATCCATATTTTACAATCAGAGTGCATTGCTTCAAATACATCTTCTAGTGTTCAGATCGCCTTGGAGTCAATTAAGGGAGTAAAGGAATTTAGAAAAAAGGTGACTAAGGGAGACAGGTATTTCAAAGACAGCATGTCATTTGGTTTTTCTTTTTTTTAAAGCAGCTACGCATTTCAATGAATTTTCTTAACTGTCTGTCTTCATTGGATTATGTTAGAAGGGGGAAGCTATGTTATTCTTTTGATATTTAATATTATAAAAGTCAACAGAATAGTTATTTTTATCATTCCATGGCTGAGCAAAGGCCGTATTGTGGCACAGCTAGCAGAGACAGAGAGAGAGTTTGCTTCTGTCATGTCCTTTTCTTTCTTTCTTTCTTTCTTTTTTAAAGATTTTATTTATTTATTAGAGAGAGAGAGAGATCACAAGTAGGCAGAGAGGCAGGCGGGGGTAAAGG
>PISX010013063.1:0-58171 GCA_004024625.1 Mellivora capensis | reverse complement strand
CCCTCTGTCTTGTGGACATGTTGCTACGGTTTCGGTCCCTCCTCGTAAAAGTGGGAGTCCCCCTGGACCCAGTTCTGAGTCCAAAACTCCAATTTCGTATTTGTCCCGCGCTAGTCCCAGAGGATGAAATAGAATAGTAATTCCCCAAAGTTGGAGCTCTGCCCTCTGTCAAGGTGGCCACTCCCATGCCCTTACAGAATTGCTCCTCTCTTCTTTGTGACAACCGCCTGTATGAAACTGAAACCAGGGGTAAGCTTTGTGTATTAAAAAAGTCCCTTGAAGAGTTTCCTCGAACAATAAAAAGTCTTTCCTTCTGATATCAAATGATGCTGCTAGTATCCTGATATGTGCATATGATGGCAATTTTTAAATTTACTTATTTTTTTAAATAAGCAGGCTCCATGCCAGACATGGAGCTTGAACTCACTACCCCCAGATCGAGTGTCCTATGGCTCTACCGACTGAGCCAGCCAGGCACTCCTGATCGAAATTTTTCAAACTTTTGCCTGCTTGGGCCCTAATTTGCCAAACAATGCCCAGCCTCCTTTGCACTTAGGCTCAGCCATGTGGCTGAGATGTAGCCAATGGGTGTGAGTAGAATGGTGAGCATTTCTTCCAGGTGGGATCCTGCAAAAGTGGCAAATTGCTAACTACATGCTATTTCCTCCGTATGGCTGGGTGGAAAGGAGAGGCTGTCCCTGGCCAACTTTTGAGTGGTCCATGCTGAAAATTACAGAGACTTCATCAGCCTGGGGCCCAGAGTGATTTCACAAAGACGGGAGACCCCCTAATTTGTCCACTTGGCCAGTGCTCTTTTTAAAGCAAGAAATACACTTTGGCATTATTTCGGTCATCATGTTTTGGGTCTAGTACCCCAGTTAGCCTCCCCTTAACACAAGCTATAAATAGATATGTCAGAGACGCCCCTGCTGAGATGTGGAGTTAGTGGAGGTCTGCATGGTATGAGGATGGACACTTAGAGTCAAGGAGAGGCCTGTCCCCCATGCCTTTGTGATTTCCATCCCAACATTCTGTCTGAAACCCACCACACAGATCCCATTACGTTGGATAAAGACATAATAATCTTAGATTCTCTTTAAAAAAATTATATCACCTGATGTTACCTACACTGGAATTAAAAATTTTTAAAAACTACATCAACTGAAAGAGATGGCACATAAAACCATTCCCTTTCATTACCCCATTGCAGAGATGACTTTGTCAAATTTCTTTCTACAGAAACATCTAGTGAAAAGTCGTGGAAGGGACATAGGCTGTTAAGTCGAAGGGCAGATGGTTGAAGAGGAGCTTGAGGGATATCTGGAGCATGGAGCCCTTGATTTTTTGCTCCAGTGGACACAGAAGCCTGGGCAGCAGTGGGTGGGATGTGGGACCATAAATAAGATCCTGGAGAAACCTTGAGAGAGAACCAGAAGGTTCAACGAAGGGAGAGGAAGGTATTGAAGACAAACGTCTTACTCAATAATTTTGGCTGAATACCAGTCCCAGATCAGTTGTCAACCCTTTCCCTGTATTTTAAGTGAGTGATTTTGATGGCTCAGCCCACCTTTTAGACCTGGCCACACCCCTCAGGAGAGCCCTGTGGAAAGTCATCAGCGAACTTTGGGATTTGTTCAAACGTGACCATACGTGCCCTTTCAGGGTTTGGATGTTTAAGCTGTTTTTCAGTCAGTACCTTCCTTAGAGATTCCTCTAACAAGAGCAACAATTTCAGATGATGAAGTTATTTTTCTCTCCCTCGCTCATGGAAAGGACAGACAGGTGGGCAGAGCCAGGCCATTGGGGTTAGGGGCACCAAACTCGGTGACCAAATAATCCAGTGGCATCTGTCCACATGTGATTAGTTTTAAAACAACTGTGTGTGTACGGCAATTGGTTTTGTGATTAAAAAATATTAACAGGATCATAGGGGAAAAGAGGAAAAAATGAAACAAGACGAAACCAGAGAGGGAGACAAACCATAAGAGATTCTTAATCTCAGGAAACAAACAGGATTGCTTGGGGGCGGGGGTTGGAGGGAAGGAGTGGTTGGATGATGGACACTGGGGAGGGTAGGTGCTATGGTGAGTGCTGTGAATTGTGTAAGACTGATGAATCACAGACCTGTACCCCTGAAACAAAAAATACATTGTATGTTACTAATATAAAAGTCTTCACCCCCCCCAAATATTCACAGGACATTAAAATTAAGTGATGAAACAGAACATTAAAAATGTGCATCCAGATGATAATATGTTGTGAAACACCTGTGTATTCAGGGGTGGTAAATCTTGGAGCCAGTTTCCTTGGGCAATCTGCCCTGACCAAATTTGGTTGTGTTCTCCTCTCCTTGAGGCCAGCCATGGAGGTGGCCGGTGTCCCTCACAGATGTGAGCACTGCGGCTCTGCTCAGTAGTTACACTGGTCCTACCCTACGCCACCTGGTTGATTCTATTCGTCGTCTGTGGCGGCCAAAATTAATCACTGCAAACTTGCTGGCTTGAGCAATGCACTTTTTTTTTTTTTTTTTTTTTTTTTTGCACCTTTGTTTTCTTACAACTCTTGAGGACAGGAGTTCAACCCTGGATTCACCAGATAAAAATACAGGATGGGCAGGGCAGCGTTTCCTCCTGGAAGCTCCTGGGGAGAATCCGTTTCCCTGCTCCTTGAGGTTGCTGATAAAATCCACGAACATGTGGTTGTAGGACTGAGGTCCCAGTTTCCTCGCTGGCTGTTGGCTGGGGCCACGTTTAGCCCCTGAAGACGTCTCTCTGGTCCTTACACAGAGTTATTTACATCTCTGCCAGCAATGGGATGTTGGATCCTTCTTCTGCTGCTGCCTCTTTGACCACCCCCCCTTCCCTTCTAATTCCACTTTTCAGGACTCATGCAGTTCAGATTGTCCCTACCCCCCCAAGATAATGCAGATATGAGATCATCTCTCAATATCTACGTCTACAACCTTAATCACATCTGGGAAGTCTCTTGTATCGTGTGAGATAACATATTCAGAAGGTTTGGGGACTGGCCATCCAGTGTTGGGGGCTGTTGTTTTGCCTACCACATTCTTAACTAAGAATCATCTGAAAACCCTTGGCTTGTAGGTGATCGAAGTATTTCAGAGATAGGACCACGCCCCATAATGCCTCGGGCAGGTTTCGCTCTTTTTTTTTTTTTTTTTAAATCACATTTGAAGTTGAAGTTGATATCTATGGTAGTAAGTAGAACTGAAAGGTGTTCTCAGAGGTACCCTGGAATCCTATGTTCTCAACAGTTCTCAATGTTCTTTTTGCCCCGTGTTTTGCCCTAAATTAGTAGCTTAAATTTAAACCATTCAAGTTTGACTCCAGTGAGATGTCAAGAAGAGAGTTTTCCTGGGTGTAGAGAACATAAGACTTCATTATACTTTTCCTATGAGTTGTTTTTATTTAAGTATTTTTGTAACAAAATGTAAGCAGAACTAAGTATAAAGGTATAACATCTTATGATAAAGCATATATGTCCTGGTATATATGGACCTCCCAGTTTGGCCCCCACTGGAAACGTGACTGCTTCTCCAAGGAGTCTGTTTCCTCCAAGTACAGGAAAACTTCCTGTCTCGGCTCTGATCACAGTGCTCACAGACAGCGGGCCCTACCAGCAAGAGAGATGCACCATTTTATATGGGCCCAATGGTGGGTCACTAGGAAAGTAGTAAACGGTAAAGGAAGGAGGACGGTCACCATAGGAAAGAAAGGATCCTTCAGGATGTGGGAAAGAATGGGCTGAACTATCAGCCCTGACCTGATACGGGATTAAAGCCACACAGGTTGGTTCAGATAGGGGTGTAGAGAAGAAAGGCTACTAATGTCAGAAGGGAACAAATACAGAAAGACCCAGGGCTGTTCTCAGGAGGGACACACATTGGACACCTGCTCTCTCTCTCCCCGCTGCTCCGCAAATGAGTCTGCCTGTCCAGAGCCACAACAGCTTCTTTTTCCACAAACAGACAAGGGCCAGGATTTCTGAGGCCAAAGCAATGTCTTCCAGGAGCCAGCCCTGAGACCCCAGTTAGAAATACTTGTGTGCCAGAAAATATTCTGAGGAGGCTTCCTGGAGTCCCTCTAACAGAGTTCTCTCTTTTTTTTAAAAGATGATTTATTTATTTAACACAGCGAGAGAGATCACAAGTAGGCAGAGAGGCAGGCAGAGGGGGCGGAGAAAGCAGGCTCCCCGCTGAGCAGAGAGCCCGATGCGGGGCTGGATGCGGGGCTGGATGCGGGGCTGGATGGGGGGCTCCATCCCAGGACCTTGGGATCATGACCTTGGGATCATGACCTGAGCCAGAAGGCAGAGGCTTTAACCCACTGAGCCACCCAGGCGCCCCCTTCTCACGGAGCTCTTAACAGATTTCCACTTCACAGGGACTCACAGCAGGAGATCCCTCCTCTCCACACCCCTGCTAGGACTTGCTTGTCCCTGTCCCCAGTGTTCCCTGCTGAGAGGATATCCCCTGCAACTGTGATGCGAATGGAAGATGCAAATGAGCATCCAGAAATCCTGAAACCCTTCCTGTAGCCTTAACTAGAGGGGATTTTTTTTTGTTCAATTCCTAAACTTTTATTTGTTATTATTTATTATTTAATTTAAATTCCATTAACACGGAGTGTATTGTTCGTTTCAAAGGTAGAGTTTAGCGATTCATCAGGTGCCTGTAACACCCAGTGCTCATCACATCTGCTCTCATTAGCGCCCCCCCGCCCCCGCTGCCCCACCCCGCTCCCCTCCTAGAGGAGAATCTAAGGGAAATTTGCAGCCCCAGTTAGTGGAGCAGCGGAGGGCAGTGCAGTGTTGCCCATGCCTCCAATAATCACGCAGCCCAGACCAGTAACTGCCTGGCTGGGAATGGACGTGGGAGCCTAGGAGCTCCAAGTACCTTCATCTAGGGTCTGCTTGTCATCATCTAGGAAAGTATCCACCGGAACCATGGCTAGGTTCAAATTCACGGCTCACGGAGGTGCCAACGACTGTTAGATTCTTTTCTTCTCACGGTACAAATATCGGCACAGAAGTGAATTAATTGGCGGCAGGGCCACTGGCAGAGAACAGGCGAGCTCCTTCCTGTCCCTGCGGAGGTTCTGAGGACTTACCTTTGCTGATAGACAGGAACTCTCCGACTGTTGTCATTCCTACTGAGTTTGCTCCGGGTGTAATTCCGCAACACTTGCAGGCCAGCTAGGGGCGCCCCCCCACCCCAGCCCTGTGACCCATGTCCAGGAAACTCACCGTTCCCTGGGGAAGTGACAATTCCTACAAGACCCGTTCCTTTCCCCCTTCAAGGACTCACAGACCTAGTAATGCCTACAGAGGAGTAGTTGGCTTGGAATTTTTTTTTTTTTTTTTTTGTCATGCTTTGAAAGGAATGGCTATCAGAATGTCTTGTTAGAACCCCAAGTGGCAACCCATTTCAAAGTTGAGGTCAGCATTTTTGGTGTATTTCCCCGCTGGACTGCTCAACATCTGCGGAAGGCAGAGTGGCTTTTGAAAGAGCTGTTCAAACTTGGGTTTTCACCTCTCCTGTTTAAGAGAAACCCGGATCGGCAGGCAAATGACAAGCATCCTAAAATCCCTATTTGCCTTAGTTACTTAAGTACTTAAGTTACTTTTTTGTACGCTGGGTACAAAAAAAAAAAAAAGAAAGAAAGAAAAGAAAAGAAAAAAGAAAAAATCACACGTGGTGGATCATTTGTTCACATGGTTCATTGAGCCCGTGATGAGATGTAGCATACAGATCGCATGGGTACCGTGGGAGTCTGGGATTCCGGGAGTCACGAGTTTGCTTCCCCAGCCCATCCCTCTACTCAAGCCCAGTGTGACCTCGAGTTAGCTTGTTATCTATTTAAATACCGTTCCTGGGACGTAAAGTAAAGATAACCTCTCCTCCTAGGCTGATGGGAGATTTATCCGCATGGCAGTCTAAGGGGCTCTAAGCACAGTGGCTGATTGACAGTACACTAACTCCGAGATTAGATGTTGTCATCTGTGCAAAATGAAAGAACTAAACCATCAACAGGGTGTTAGATACTGTGGCTTTCTCAAGAGGATAATCTTCTTTGAGGGTACCTAAAGACTATTTTAAAAGTTAATCTCTTCTTCCTTTGGGACAAAACCAAAACAAAACAAGAGCAATGACTGATTAGTGCAACTCTCTTAACCTAACCTCTTCTAATTGGAGACGTGGGACTGAAATATTAGGTCCAACACATTTGCTTGTATAATTTGGAGCTGACTGTCTGTGTTAGGTCATGAATTCAAGGTCTGCAGCAACCCAGTGGATCCTGGATGGCTCTGAACTTCAGCCATAAAATGAACAAAGACCTCAAGCAAAACTGCCAGGAGTCCAGGCAATGCAGTGCTGTCCAGGGGAGCAGAATTTCCTGGGCAGAGCACCTTCTGACCCTGGCCTCCCCCCAGGAGAGCCCCGCCTCTATGAATGCACATTTAAGGTCTAAAATACAGAGCAGTTGCACAAGCCATTGCCTGGGCAATGGGTGGGGAGGCACAGAACTTTCTGGCAGGCTTTTAGAGCTCAACAATAAAACACGTATAAGCCTCTCTGAGGCCACAGAGAACTCTCTGGACTTCTCCTATAGGAGGAAACCTCCACCCATGTGATGAATCGCACTGTAGCAGTTTTCTGACATATAAGGCTGGCATCAATTCTGAAATTCTCTGTAGCATTTTCCGCTCTTGGTAAGGGAGTAGGAGTTAGACATGATCCTAGTACTTTAACTCCTTAACTCTTTTTTGAAAGTCTTTGCTGTGCAATGGTTTTATAGAGAAAAGAAGATTCCCAATGAATAGCTCAATTAAGAGCGTTTCCCTGGGTTAGAGGAAACAGGGAGTGGCACCTTATTTCAGAAAGCACAAGGATGGGAAGGAATCCAGTTATTCTGGAGACTAAGGAGTTGCCTGAAATCGCCACCTGAACCCTCTTGTTCCCTGAAAAATAATAGGCCTTATTGTGAAATTCAAAAATCCTGCTCAGGAAGAAGAGAATGGAAGAAAAACAGCAACAGTTGGCTCTGAAATTTCCTGGAGACAAAAATGCCAGCCCTGAGGAGTTGCAGCCCACTTGTAACTCTGCCCCACGGAGTGTGACGGGCCCTCCCTTCCCTTCGCCACTGTGTGTCTGCGCGAAAGCACGCAGCTGCTCAGCAAATGCAGAGCGACAGCCCACCACGTCACGGTCATAGTCACGCTCATGGCACCAGAACCCTGAGCAGGCTTCCTGCTCTAGACACCCTCGAGTGGTTTCCAGGGTTTCTTGTTTCCTCGCTTTACCCCCTTTTCCTCCATCTCTCCATACCCCAATCTCTCTCAGAAGTCCTATAACACTTGTGCTGGGAGAGGACTTTACTTGGCGGCTTTTGGTTTACAGGATCGTTGATGAACAATCAGTCTGTCTGGCAGGAAGGTACGCCCACAAATATTACAGGGAACCAACTGGCTCAGGGCACTGGTCCAAGCAGCTTCATTTAAGGCATCAAGATCATAGAAACCTTTGGCTGGAAAGTTAAGGAAAAAAAAAAAAAAAGAAAGAAAGAAAAGGAACAAAAAGGAAAGAAAAGAAAAAGAAAAATGGTAAAACACGGATCAGTTTTTATTCTGGACAACCATACTCTACTTTTTATGGAAAATATTTTCAGGAAATACCTGTTGACTGAGGGTTTTAGACAAATCATACTACTTTTGCCAAAAAAAAAAAAAAAAAAGTACCACTCCCTCTTTCAAGGGTTGAGTAAAAAGTTAGCTATGAACCAGACATTTTCCCTCCTTGGATTTTAAAAAGGGGAAGACGTTGTTTTATGTGTTATGATATGCATTCTTCACTAATTATTAACATCTTTGCTTACACATTATTATCTTGTAAATACAACTTTTGGCCTTCTTTCAATTGACTCTACATATAAACTTACAAAGGGAAAAGAACATGCATTTGTGTTTTCCTCTTCTGTAATCCTTCAGTGGAATGTTCTGAAAGGCCAAAACTGACAGTCCAGGGTGAATTTAGGATGAATGATATCTTAAAAATGTATCTTCTCCTCATGGCCATAAACTCAGAGATTCTTTAAATAATTAAAGCAAAGAATGCAAACAGAATAGTTAATCTGATGAAAAGAAGTATCCTTAAGAAAACAACCAAGACATCTGAGAGATGTATAGTCGTCATTGGCAGAGCATAGGAGAAAAGGCATATGGCTTTATTTTAGAAAAACAGTGTGGGATTTAGCTTTAATAAACCTTATTTAAATAGAATGGCTTTAGTACATTAAATTGACTGTGTCTTCAAATCGCCCAAAATAGGCCCCCCTAAGTGTAGCCAGGCACTCAAACCTAAATTGCATACTTTCCTTTTTATCATTTTCACAGCAAATATTTCTTCATTAAAGCCCAGGCAATTCTCCTGTGACTCCTTCCCAACGGTTCACACAAACATAGCAAACTTTAGATTCCCATCCTGCTACTCCCCATGTTCTTGATTTTACTCCACGGGAAATTAAACCCCAGCACAACTTCGTTTTTCTCTGGACGAACCCAGTATCACTTTCCTTGCAGGATACGAATGTGTATTGTGAGAGCTTTGAAAACTATTGAAAAGGGAATGGCACGGGCTTTCTCCCTACTTATACGATGTAACATGGATTCAAAAATTCCAGAGTACCCGTTGAGTCTCACTGGGGAGGATTCATCACATTACTAAAAGTTTTTGAGTAGGGCTTTGACTTTGGATCTGGAGGAAGGGTTGTTTGGACCCCATGACCACAAGTCCATAGGGTGGGAATGGGAATTCTTGAGGCTGAGAATTCTTGAGGCTGAGAGTTCTTTTTTTAAATTAAATTAAATTAAATTTATTTATTTGACAGAGAGAGAGTGATCACAAGTAGGCAGAGAGGCAGGCAGAGAGAGAGGGAAGCAGGCTCCTTGCTTAGCAGAGATCCCGATGTAGGGCTCCATCCCAGGACCCTGAGATCATGACCTGAGCCGAAGGCAGAGGCTTAACCCACTGAGCCACCCAGGCGCCCCTAGGCTGAGAGTTCTAAAGGACACCTTCAGAAACAAAAACAGCGTGGCACCCAGAGGACGACTGCAGGGAAGTACAGGGATAGGGCCTACCATTTCCACCTGTGGCCAGTAACAGACTAATGAACCCCTCAGGGCCTTCAAACCAGTCGTTGCTCTCTCCTCTTCTAGACTTGTGCAGAGAAGGTGATAAAATCAGAAGTGAAGAGAACAGATTTTTGACACCACACAGAATTGCTAGGAAGAGAGTTTCAGTGAGGTAAACAACGTCTTTGTGGGCAAATGCTCTCATTTCATGGATGGATGTGTTCACCTTGAACACTTTTCCCACCTGAATGATGGATTCTCCTACTCTTGGCAAGGACTGTGAAGAGTCGGATCCTAGCAGCCTCTAGAACTTTATCACGGCAACCTAGTTTCCACTCTGTGGGTTGTTAGAGAACTCTTCTGTGTCGCATTTCTGACAAGAGTGCTCTGGACTCATTGATACTGAGTGACTTGGAGGTACCCTCTAGTTAGGCAAAACTACAGTTACAGAAAGAGGATTAATGAATTGAATGATACTTTTCTTAAAACCAAGAATGATTTTCCTTTGAGGGGATCCGCTGAGGAAGTGATGACAGTAGAAATAAGATGAGTGAGCCTGAGTTGGCAAACATTTTCTGAACTACTTTGTTCTCGCCCCAAATGAGCAAACAAAGGCTCCATAAAGAGGCTGCACGCAGCAGTTTACAGGGTTTCATTTGGCTTGTGCCGTGCTGTACAAAGTATTAATTGCAAAATTTGAAAGATCTGGGCATTGCATATCAATTTCTGGATTTCCAGTTTCCTTCGTGTTATCAAAAAATATGCTCACATGGAGGGGCACCTGGGTGGCTCAGTGGGTTAAAGCCTCTGCCTTCGGCTCAGGTCATGATCCCAGCGTCCTGGGATTAAGCCCCACATCGGGCTCTCTGCTTGGCAGGGAGCCTGCTTCCCCTGTCCCCTCTGCCTGCCTCTCTGCCTGCTTGTGATCTCTCTATGTCAAATAAGTAAATAAAATCTTAAAAAAAAATATGCCCACATGGGAATAAATTTCTTAATGTTAATAGCAGGAAGCAGGTAGCAGCGACCTCCTTTAGAGAGAGTCGGGATTCTCCCACTCACCATGGTCCCCACCCTCCCTTTTGTCACATGTGGACCAATTTATTCATTTTGCACCCTGGCTGGTGGACCCTGCAAACTGTGAGTCTAGTATGCTCCTCTGTGAACACTAAGACATATTCATATTTGAAAACATGTCTCTAGGTATCCTCTAAGATTTTTTAAGCTTCGTGCTTCATAACTATTAAGTTTGATAATTCATGAAAGTAGCTTTTGGGAAATACAGGGAGTGCCAGTGGGTCTCCCTCCTTGCACAGTTTTGACAATAGTGGCTTTACATCTTAGCGTCAGGCATTCTAGAACTGTTTTTCCTATTTGGTTGTAATCAAGACAGTAAATGTTGCTGATTTTGGTTGTTTGAATAAGTAAGAAAGGAATACCTCTCCTCTTATAAGTGCAGAGAGAAAACTCTCCCTTACACACTCAAGTCTTTTCTTCTTTTTTCTTATTTCAAAAACTTACCAGTAATGGTCCTCACTTCTGGTTTTTTAGGTTCTGATCTCCTTAACTCTTTCGGTAACAAGTTGTTTTCATTATGCCACTTTTTCAGACATTGTGGTTCATGGATGGCGATAGACTTTGTTCCATATTCACGACCACAAATGTAGCAGATAACTGTTGGTGGACGCCTTATCATTGTTGGCTACAGGGAATATAAAATATCTGTTAGATGAAGTGCAAGTGTAGAAATAACACTTTAAAATTATAATACATTCACATTAGCTAGACAATCACAGGTTTTAAAGTTCCAACCAGTCAGGAAAACTGAAATATTTTTGGTAATTAAGAGAATAAACCACGTCATCTGAGTGATTGGGAGTGGGGGAGAGGGTGTGGGTTTGGGAGGACGATAGGATATTAAAAAGAGATGACCATGGGACACCTGGGTGGCTCAGTTGGTTGGACGACTGCCTTCGGCTCAGGTCACGATCCCGGAGACCGGGGATCGAGTCCCGCATCCGGCTCCCAGCTCCACGGGGAGTCTGCTTCTCCCTCTGACCTTCTCCTCGCTCATGCTCTCTCACTGCCTCTCTCTCAAATAAATAAATAAAATCTTAAAAAAAAAAAAAAAGAGATGACTAGAATTCTACAAATTGGTACTTTATAAAATGTGTTTTCTCATTTAATAATTCTTGCTTACTTATCTTCTGGCCATTCTCCCTGCTGGGAGAAATGAATCAGGTATGAATCATCTTTTCACTAACATCAGGCTCTAGTAGGCCAATATTCCTGAGAAGTAAAGTCATAAGTGTCATTGGAGAGTCTAGAAGAGACACTGTGTACCGTCCCATATTCCCTCACCTGAACAACTTCCTGTGATTCTAGGCCTTTTTGACCTGGAACAGGCTCCACCCACAGGCAGGACAGCTAATCAATCACAAGTGGGAGTTGGTCGATAATGGCCACTTCACCAATCAGGCTGATTCCATGCAGTGTTCCAAGAGCCCCCTGAGGGACTGTACCTCAGCTGCTCATTCCCACCCTATACAGACTTCCTGTTCTTCCCTGTCTTCCTCCCACTACTTTACTGGGGTTTCCTGGGGTCACCTCCCCAATGAACTGCTTGAACTCGAGTCTTTTTCTTAGCACTTGTTTCTGAGAGAACTAAATCTATGGAAGAGTGAAGGATAAAATGGAATAGGGAGTTTCTGCTTCTGCCCAGGGTATAGAAAGTGACAAAAAAGATTGCTCCCACCTAAGCAATAAGAACAAATCAGATAACTTATGGAACCATAAGTTCTTAGTCTGTTGGAGAATCAAAGTTTCAAAGTACATGAATGAACTAGAAGGACTGCCTGAGTTTGAGAGTGGATCAGCCTGACCAAAAGAATATCTCCCAAGCTGTAGCCTTACGTGAGTATGAGACAGCAGGTGTCTGCCACAGAGAAAAGGCAGAACAGCTGAAGGGAAGGCAGGCTCGCAGTAACTATCTACATAAGCCCTCCCACCCACCTGTCTTACACCCAGTAACAGTAAGGCAGTGGGAGGGGGCAGTCTAACAAAGCAGAGAGACCCTCACCAATTCAAGAATGCAGGTCCTGCCTAAATCTGAAGGTAGAGCTGGAGAATTAGACCTTGCACAGGGTACCAGATAAGAACAATCTACTGCTGATGGGAGGGGCGGGAACTAAAGGTGGGGGGGGCGGCAGGAGGGACTCCCTCTGTGTTGTGTGCATGAAGGGTCTGCAGCAGCCTAAGGGTGCAGCAGGAGAACAGGGAAGAGCTTTGTAAGTACAAGGCAGGGGTGTCTTACCACTGGGGGAGTTTAAAGCCTATAGTGCATTCAGCTTACCTAAAGCAAGGACTAAACACTGGAAATAGATTGTCACAGAATTCTTAGATTTTTTTCAGAAACTAATCTTTTAAACACAGACTTTGATATGTTAAATGTGCAAATTTTAATCTCTACAGTAACCACAAACCACAAACACATGCAAAGAGGCAGAACTAAAAATTCAACATGGGGGGGTGCCTGGTGGCTCAGTGGGTTAAGCCTCTGCCTTCGGCTCAGGTCTTGATCTCAGGGTCTTGGGATCAAGCCCTGCATCAGGCTCTCTGCTCGGCGGGGAGCCTGCTTCCCCCTATCTGCCTGTCTCTCTGCCTAGTTGTGATCTCTCTTTCTCTGTCAAATAAATAAATAAAATCTTTAAAAAAAATCAACATGGGACATAGAATATCAGGAAAAAAAAGGTAAGTTAACCACTTGTCAAAGAAAGATAGGAAAGGAGGAACCAACCAATCAACAAACAAACAAACAAACAAACAAAAAAGGACAAGTGGAATAGAATTAAAACACTAAGGTGATAGATTTACACTCAAATATATCAATAATTGCAGCAAATATAAACAGACTAAAGAACATAATTAAAAGGTGTGGACTGACAGACTAGATTAAAGAAAAAGCTACAGATGAAAACCCCCAACTATATATTGTTTACAAGAAACATGTTGTATGAATAAAGACACAGATTACAAGCAGTAGGATGGGGAAGAAGTTTCATGTAAACACTAAGCAAAAGAAGATGAGTATGGCTCTATTAGTAACACATAAATGAGATGCAATGGTTGGAAATGTTTCTTCTAGTTGTAAAGATCAGGGAAGCATGAAGGAAGTAGCGTTTGAAGAATGTGTAGAGTTTGGATCACAAAAGGTGTTGGGAGACAGGAAGCAACATGAGTGAAGCCTCAGGGACAGGAACCTGAAGGTGAGTAGAGAAAAGAGCAACTAATATAAAATATTTACATTAATAATAAGAAATAGTTGCCCAGTGATAAGTGTGGTCTTGAGAACTATCATCAGATAGTTTGGCTTCAGGCATGCTATCAACAACCATGAATACCATATTAAGATCTGGATTTTGTTTTGTAAGTGGTAGGAAGCTATTCATCAAGGGAATGACCTATAATTGCACTTCTCGAAAATTAGTTTGGCAATAATGTATCTGAAAGGACTGTGTTGGCATCATATCTATGAAAGCTTGAGCATCCACAGCTCTGGGGTAAGGAATCTGTTCTGGACCTGTTGCATCTGATATCGTAGTAGAATTCAAATGTAAGCCAAAACAGCAAATAGAGGCCTATTGTTTAGAATTAATGGGTTTCAGAGCTGTGCACACAGAGATGATGTCTAAAACCACGAAAATTCCAGAAAAGGAGCATATAGAGTATTATACAGAGGGAAAGTCCTGAGAGAATATCTACAACAAAGAGATTGGGCAAAGGAAGTCACAGCCTGGAAAGACAAAGGTTCAAGTTTGTAATTAAAGAAACAGGGCATGGAGACAAAAGACTCCATTCAGAATTCTGGAAACACTTCTGGTTTCCAGAAAGGCGGTGTCATTACTTCTGTGCACAGGGAGTAATGGGGGCTTGAGGAAAGTTGCTAGATTTGGTTGCCAACAGATTATGAACCAGTGACTTTTGAGAGTTGAGCTCCAATGGAGGGATAAGGATAAAAACGAAACTGTTTAAAGTTAAGGTCAAGGAAAACAGAAATATACTTTCAAAAAGTTTGCAGAAGGGAAATTTGAGACATAAGTAGAGTTGAAGAAAGATCTGTTTTGGGGGCACCTGCGTGGCAAAGTCAGTTAAGCCTCTGACTCCCGGTTTCTGTTCAGGACCTTATCTCAGGATCATGAGATCAAGCCCCACATCAGGCTCTGCTTTTAGCAAGGATCTGCTTGAGATTCTTTCTCTCTTCCCACCCTTCTCCCCTGCTCCCTCTCTCTCTCTCTAAAATAAATAAATCTTAAGAAAGAAAAAAAAGATTTGTTTGGTTGTTGTTTTAGGGGTAGAAGTATCTCAGGCTAAGTATGGGAATGTCTCAGAGGAGGTAGGAGGAGATGTGATCCCCAGAGGTAATTAGAGATGTTAGCCTCTGATGACAAGGAGAAAAAATGAGAGAGAGATGGGTTGTCAAGAAGTGAGGCACGGGGGCGCCTGGGTGGCTCAGTGGGTTAAAGCCTCTGCCTTTGGCTCAGGTCATGATCCCAGATCATGGGATCCATCATGGGATGGAGCCCCATATTGGACTCTCTGCTCCACAGGGAGCCTGCTTCCTCCTCTCTGTCTCTCTGCCTGCCTCTCTGCCTGCTTGTGATCTCTATCTGTCAAATAAACAAATAAAAATCTTAAAAAAAAAAAAAAAAAAGAAGTGAGGCACAAGAAGGAGCTCCTACAGGATTTTAGTCTTCTAACCGTGAGGCAAACCATCTTCAGAGAATGAACAGATTTGGATTCTGGGAAACAGAACAGCAAAAATTACGGGGGGTTTTTGCAGAAACAAACTGGGATTCTCTTGGCACCGCGGAGAATGTGATACTGATAGTGACTCAATTAGGGAGGACTACTTACTGAGTAATGGGAAGACCCAGTTAGGCTGAGCTGCAAAAACCTTCAGTGGAATGAAAAGACCTTTTCTAGTGTTTATAAGTAGCACTGGGTGACATGAAAGCAGAAACAAATTAAATTGATGGTGTGGTTTCCTATGGGGATATGAGACACCGTAAAATGTGTGGATGTTTGAGAGTCAACTAGCTTTTCACAAAGGCGAATGGGGGTTACACCTACAGCGTGAAGAGACAGAGCAAAATCACAGTAAGAAGAAAACATGTTTCTGGTTTCTGCATACCCAAACAGAAACGACGATTCTAGATGAGTAAAGCCACTAATACACAGCAAGCAAAACGGAAAATGGAGTTACTCCTGAGATGATCCACTTTCTAAAACATACACGTTATTTGCTAGAGGGGAGATGGGGTGGGGGATGGGTGAAATAAGGTAAAGGGGATTCGGAGGTACCAACTTCCAGTTATAAAATACATAAGTCATGGGAATGAGAAGTACCGGTAGGGAATACGGTCAGCGATATCGTAGTAACGTCGTAGCGTGGCAGATGGTAACTACAGTTGTCTGGGGTAAGCAGTGGGAATTTACAGAATTGTCCGATCACTACGTTGTACTCCTAAAACTAATATAGCATTGTATAATATTGTATGCTGACTAGACTTCAATAATTTAAAAAAGGATAATCTAAAAAATATTTTAATTAATTAATTAATTAATTAGAGAGAAAGAGAACGGGGGGAAGGGCAGAGGGAGAGAGAATCACAAGGAGCCTCTGAGCTCCACGCAGAGCCCAATCTGAGGCTCAATTTCATGACCGTGAGATCATAACCTAAGCCAAAACCAAGAGTTGGATGCTTAACTGACTGAGCCACCCTGGCGCCCCAAAAGAATCATTTTTTAAAAAGCACATTATTTGAAGTAGAATATTTTTCTTCTATTATGCTATGCTGAACTATGCCAGTAAACTACATTCACCAAAAAATGCCTAAATCGCGTTTAGCCTTCTTTTTTATTTGCCGTGTAACAGGATCTAATGCCTGAAAAGTGACTTTAAAAATATCTGGCGAATTGGAGACCTAAGAGAAAGGCTAAAGCAGAAGCAGTAATTTTCAAAATACCCATCAGTTTCTTACTATTTTTTACAGATTCATTTACTTGAAGATTAATTAAATACAGACTTTTTTTTAGTTTAACATGAGAAGCTTGCCTTTTTACTCTGCGAATAATGAATATTAATATTCCATATGGAAAGTATGAGCCAAATCCAGTATTTAACCAAGCCTACTAGCCGGATAAATGGCACGGGTCATTAATGGAGACGTTCATGTCACATTGTCAGAAGATTTCTTTTGGAAGGAAAAATTAGAAGAAAACAGGCAGATCCAGAGGCCAGAAGACATGCACAAAATAACTTAAAGGGATGTGGGAGAAAATTAATACCATAAAAAGGCTAAGATGTTCTATATTATATTTTCCAAAGCTTGGTCCATGCTCTATATCTGTGGTTGAACTGCAGTTGAACCTGCAACACACTCCATATTCTTGGGTTTTAACATTTTACTCCTAAGCCTGCTCCAGGGAAGTGTAAGCAACCCAGAACACAGCTGAAGAGAAAAATGCATCCCCTCGGGGCTGAATAGAGATAAGAGAACCTCTTTTACTTTTCATTAATTTCACCATTGCCAGTCGGAAACTTACAAAGCAAGCGGAAAGAGTTCCATCCCCTGGTCCCCGCCACCACCCCCACCCCACTGGTTTGCTCTTCAGCCTCTTTTCTCTGGTGTTTTGAGCTGGTCGGGGGTGGGGGGAAGATAGAGAGGGGAGGGGGACGGTCAGTGCCCCAGGGGAAGAAGAAAGGGCACAGGGTCTGCCATGACCAGACACAGCCCAGCCGAGCAAGGCAAGCAGGCACACTGAGGCTTTGCCGGGCGCAGCTCCGGGGCTGTGTACCTGGGGTCTTGCCAGGACCACGGATTCCAGGAAACCGTAATCAAAGGAAGGCAAAGAGGAAGCCGATAAAAGTTCCAGCAGAGCAAACGGTTAGATCAACAGTTAGATCAACATTTCAGATATTCTTGGGGTGAGGTGTTAATTTTTTAACATTAAGGTAAAAGATTTTTTTAAGAAGTTAATCCCTGATTCTGAGGAATTGTTCTTTCAGGTGCTAACTGTTTTATGGTGGGGAAGGAGGGAGGAAGTGTGTTAAGGGCTCATCACAAATTTTCTTTTGCTTCCTGATTTCCTGGGAAAGTCTACTGAGGCTGGAGAGGGACAGAGGGCGTTGAGCCCTTCAGGGAAAAGCTTTCACATGTGTGTATTTCTTTTAACTTGAATCTACTAACTTTCATATGTTTCCAATCATTTTGCTGGCTACCACTGGCATTATCATTTTATTTTCCATGCAGTGGTTTTTTTTTTTTTCCTTCTCCATTTTGCTATGTCTTTTCTCTGCTGAGAACACTTCATGTTTCATCTTTCGGGCCAGGACTGTGCATGGCAAAGGAAAGTGGGCATTTAACAACTTTTCCGAGTCACTGTGGGGGACTGACTGGTCATCCACGTATTACTTTTACAGTTTAAAATAAGTAGCAGTCACAACAAGTGTTGGTGAGGATGCGGAGAAAAGGGAACCCTCGTGTTATTTTTTTTTTAAGATTTCATTTATTTATTTGACAGACAGAAATCACAAGTAGGCAGAGAGGCAGGCAGGGGGTGGGGGAAAGTAGGCTCCCTGCTGAGCAGAGAGCCAGATGCAGGGCTCCATCCCAGGACCCTGGGATCATGACCTGAGCTGAAGGCAGAGGCTTTAACCCACTGAGCCACCCAGGCGCCGCAAGGGAACCCTCTTACAACTGTTGGTGGGAATGCAAACTGATGCTGCCACCCTGGAAAACAGTATGGAGGTTCCTCAAGAAGTTAAAAATAGAGCTACCCTATGATACAGGAATTGCACTACTAGGTATTTATCCAAAGAATACAAACACTCTAGTTCAGTACATGCACCCCGATGTTTAGCAGCATTATCTACATTAGTCACACTATGAAAGAAGCCCAGATGCCCATCAATAGATAAATGGATAAAAAGTGGTATAGTATATACAACAGAACATTACTCAGCCATCAAAAAGAATGAAATCTTGCCATTTGCAGTGACTTGGAGGGAGCTAGAGATCACAACACTCAGTGAAGTCTGTCGGAGAAAGACAAATACTCTATGATTTCACTCATAAGTGAAATTTAAGAAACAAAACAAAAGAGCAAGGGAAAAGAGAGAGACAGAGACAAGCCAAAAAACATACTCTTAACCCTAGAGAACACACTGATGGGCACCAGAGCGGAAGGGCATGGGTGAAACCGATTTCATCATGAAATCGGTGATAGGGATTAAAGAGCGCTCTTGTCATGACGACCACCGGGTAATGTATGGAAATGCTGAATTTCTATAATGTACACTTGAAACTTATGTAATACTGTAGGTTAACTACACTAGAATTAAAATAAGATTAAAATAAAAAAAATATAAATAGCTGTGGAATACCACCATCTAAGTGATGGAAACAGAACAAGGACCAACAAGGAGAGTGTTTTGGTATGAAACGAGGTATTAACAGAAGAAGAATGGAAAAAGTTCCTATAATCCTAGACTAGGAAATCTATTTCAAAAGTTTCCAACAGCTCCCAGTGACCTCCCTGACAGCTCAGGCTGAAAGGAAACCCAGTAAACAACACAACTCAGTTGCGATAGAATTTATAGAAGGAAGTAGAACAACTGGTTGAGGGGGAGACATATGCCTAATGGTAAGTGTTAGCGTATGAATCATAACGAAAGAGATACCGAGAAGTATAATCAAAGTCATTACTAACAATTTAACGAAAGATCAGAAAAACTCTACATTTGGTCCTTCCTTAAGCTAATCCCATGACAAAAACTAAGTAATGATAATGTGAAATTATATTTGTGTGATATCATTCCTACATTAGGGGAACACAACCCAGCAAGGTAGGTTTTTGGAGATTTGTGGTGAAACAGAGATTAGTGATGCTTGTGGGGGCAATAGACCCCTTTGAAAATCCAATGAGTTATATGGTTTTCTTTCCAGAATAATGTCCATGGTGATACAGAATTAGGGGTATGATTTTGAACAATTGGTGGACTCTGTAAAGCCCACCCATTACCCCCAGGAAGTGAGAGCTCTTGGACCTTTAGTCAAAGCAAACTTTTTTTATTCCCCCAATAGATGCTTCTTTGTATAAGGAACCATTTGGCACCATTTAATGCCTCAAAATGCCTCAAAAAAGGGTTGAGTTGAAGCAAGAACTTATGAAATACACCATGCCTGGCTTTAGGGTGATCTTCAGTCCTGCTTTGCTTAAAACAGTCCCTGTGATACCAGTTGTCTTGACAATTAACAATAGCTCCTTCTTGAATTCTCTAAGGTGTCCCCATTTGGTTAACAAATTATGTAATCAGTCTACTTCTGATCCCTTTTGGAAAACATGATTTAATAAAACAGAAGCAATCAAGAGATGAAACGACCAAACAAGCTCAGAAATCTCAAAGCCCTGACTCTAAGACTGGCTTTGACCTTGAAAATTGGGGGTTTGAGAAGAGAATGAAGAGAAAAGAACATTCCTCAACGTATAAAAATACTTATCAAAATTTGAGAAAGGGAGGAGAGGGGCAAGGATGTTAACGATACTAAATTCTTTACTGTCATGACAAATAACCACTTCAAACAGTATAAAATTAAAACCCAGAGTTATATGTTTATTTTCAGATCTGGTAACTTATCTTTGTTTTTTAACTGCAGCGGGTCCTTTAAAAATGAATATTCTTTTTTTTTAAGATTTTATTTATTTATTTGATACAGAGAGAGAGATCATAAGTAGGCAGAGAGGCAGGCAGAGAGAGAGGGGGGGAAGCAGGCTCCTTGCTGAGCAAAGAGCCCGATGTGGGGCTCCATCCCAGGACCCTGGGATCATGACCCCAGCAGAAAGCAGAGGCCTAATCCACTGAGCCACCCAGGTGCCCTAAAAATGAATATTCTTTAGTGAAGAAATATTTATCTGAAATTTAGCAATACCATCACCATCTCTTTGGTTTCTTTCTGTCAAAATCAAGTAAAATTAAATATAGTATCTCTGTTTTTTCCTTTATTAATATCTGTGTTAATAACTTAGTCATGACCACCTTAGTCCCATGAAAACATCTGCATGTCTGTTTATTTATACATGTTTGTGCACAGAGAGAGATTCCTGGAATAATAATCACTTAGGTCAAACAAAAAGGAGCTCGGAACAATTTTTATGCCAACGTTTGTACTTTACTAGGCTTTAATTTTTTTATAATAAACTTGTGTCATTTTTATAAGAATAATAAAATAAGGAGAAGAATATCAACTCCAGGGTCAAAACTTCAGTTGGGATTAGGTAATCCAATTAGTCCTAAATGGAAAAATCAAGTGGAGTCCAAAGTACTTTCTGAACATTCCTTAAATAACTGATAAAAGATGGTATAATCAAGCTTGTGTATATAATCCAATCCAGTGTTGTCATCAATTAGTAACTGGACCTAGAATTAATGTTATAAATGAATAGTTTTGCATAGCATAAAGTAAAACTGTAATGCAAAATGAAAATATTTACAGTATCTTAAATTACATTATTCCAATAGTACCATTTTATTTTGTCAGCCGTTCATAGTCGAACATACATCAGTCACATGTTTATATGACATAACTTAATTGAAGCCCTAGAATTTTCCTCCATTACTTTAAAAAGTGATAAAAAGGCCTGGAAAAAAAAAATCAGAAGACAGAATTTACCATGAGTTTGTTTCCACCTAAGGTAATTTAAATACAGCACTTTCAGATATTTTCATTTTGTTCAGCCTCGGTTGTCTGACCTGGTAGCGTTAGCCAAAGTATGATTTCAGAAATAGCTAAGTGGGACCGTATGGTATTAGCCATCTTATGTTGAAAAGTGGCAGCCAAAGAGATAATTTGGGGGGATGGATGGATTGAACCATCCCCTGGGTCCTCTGTTGTCCAATTATGGCTGGACTGACAAATCAACATATAATTTTCAGCCTCCCAGGTTCCCCCCTCTCTTCTCTGCACTTGACTATGTTTTGTGCAGACTTGGCGTGTCTGATGTGGTATCCAGAATTTCTGTGGTTTTCCATGGCTACAGAAGAAAGGCCAAACGTTTCATGTTGATTTTATTCATGCCAACCTTAGACCTATGAAACAGGTCTACTAGCCACACCAAACTCAACACCAGATCTAAAGCTAGAGCCCACAGTCCTCAACTTTTCCTACCTTCATGACTTTATTCATCCGCTCCTTCCAGCAATAAATGTTTAAATGGAGGATAGCATCTTCCCTGTGCTGGAGGTTATGTGGAATGCCAAGCCTTAGCTTTCTTTAGTAATGGAGACTAGCATATCTACTTGAACTACTTGTTCAAGTAGAAGGAAAAATTGGGTAAGTGCTATGAACCTCATCCTCTTGAGACAGAATCAGATGAAAGCATGGCTCACGTTGGGGCATTTGATACTTTTCACAGATTAAACTGTCTTGATTTCTTTCTCGTTGAGAAAATGCAGATAGGCTTTGCCTGCCCTGAAGTAGAAAGCACTCTTAAGTGATAATAAAAACAGTAAGGCACATGTTGTGATGAGCACTGGGTGTTATATGCAACTAATGAATCGTTGAGCACTACAGCAAAAACAGTTAGCTGGCTAACTGAACATAATAAAAAAATTTTTTTAAGAAAAAAAATAAGGCAACTGGAAACACCCGTGAATAGATAAAGTATCACACTGCCATGGCATGGACTTAGCAATAAGTACCACTACTCCTTGTACCAACGTGGATAGCACTCAGAGCCATGAGGCTGAGAGCAGCCAGACATGAAAGAGCCCTTTGCTGCCGGATTCCAGGGAGAGAAAATCCACACGAAGCTGTGGTGCTTAAAAATCAAATCAGGGGTCGCCAGGAGGTAGAAGCAAGAATGAAGGGCATAAGGAATCCTCGGGGTGATGAAAATGTTCTGTATCTTGATTACATAATGATATAACAGATACATAAAACTGTCAAAACTCATTGAATTGCGTGAGTTTCATGAACGTAGTTTATTGTCTATCATTCCTCAATAAAGCTGGTTAAAAACCACTCAGGCAGACCTCGTTTGGGGGAGTAGTTTGCTTTGTGGTGATCACGGATTGCAGTCAATTTCAAGTCAGCAGCACACCCCGTCAGAGGAAATCCCGGAATCAAATGATTTTAGAGCGACATTTGCTGGGCACTAGAGACTATTGTTAAGATGTCTAGGTTTGCATGCTTTTAATTTGTCTCCCAAGAAATTCTTGAAAAGAGAAAAAAAAAATATCACGGAAGAAAAATGAGAAAAGAAAAAGAACTAGAGAGAACTAGAAAACATTTTATGGAGTTCCCCGCCACCCCCAGAACATCAACACCAGGACAATGCCCCGGGGAGCAGCAACCCCGTTCACATCTAATTTAATTCAGGAAAGTCCAATTCTAGACTTGTCAGGCCCTCGCTCTGGGGCAGAGATGTATAGTTTGAAAGTAGGGCTATCCCTCCGTGCCCATGTGCATGGCATCTTGTCTATTGGAAACATCACTCATGCCAGTTTCTATCTTCCAGTAAAAGAAACTTCAAAGTCCTTTAGTATATGAGTGTGTGTGTGTGTGTGAGAGAGAGAGAGAGAGCGCGCACGTGTGCACAAAGGACACGAGTCAGGTTAGTCACATTCTGCAGGTGATGTCAGGGATATCCAAAGGCGATCTTTGCTTCAAACTATCCATGCCTTTACATTTCCTTTGGCTACGTCCTTGACTTCCTTCCAGCCTACAGTTATCACCTCTCGGTTCATTCCCCTCAAGAGGAAAGAGAGAGAGAGAGTCCTGAGAGCTTTGGTTCTAGAAGGTCACAAGTTCAATTAGCTGTGTGCCACTAGAGAGCAGAGGAAGCCTCCCACGTTCCTGCACTGGGAAGCAGTCGTTTGCTGGATTTCTTTCCCGTCATGAAAGCTGTTGGCCTGTTCCTTTTGAGGAGGTCATTTCAGTGGGGCTGTGCCGAAGCAACCACATCAAAACGTAAGAGATGTCATTTTATTGCCAAAAATGTATGTAAATGAAATGCCTGCCTTTTTCCTCCAAAGAACTTGCTTCACACGTTACTTGGAAATGAGACTAAAAATGCAGTAAGTTTAATTGCCCTTTTTCATTTTATTTTTTAAAGATTTTATTATTTACTTGAGAAAGAAAGAGACAGAGGGAGAGTACAAAGGGAGAGTAAGAGTGAGAGGCAGATTCCCCACTGAGCAGAGAGCCCAGCGTGGGGCTTGATCCCAGGACCCTAAGGATCATGACCTGAGCTGAAGGCAGAGGCTTAACCAAGGTTAAGAGTGCGCCGGGTGCAACTATTGTCCTTTTTCTTTTTTCTTTCTTTTTTTTTTTTTTTAAAGATTTATTTATTTGTCAGAGAGAGAGGAGATAGAGAGCGAGCGAGCACAGGCAGACAGAGTGGCAGGCAGAGGCAGAGGGAGAAGCAGGCTCCCTGCCGAGCAAGGAGCCCGATGTGGGACCTGATCCCAGGACGCTGGGATCATGACCTGAGCTGAAGGCAGCCGCTCAACCAACTGAGCCACCCAGGCGTCCCTATTGTTCTTTTTCTAAGGTTGCCTCGTAACATCGCTGCATCAAAACAGCCATATGTCCTGTGTCCATTTGGGGATATTCATTAACCTGAGAGTCAAAGAGGGAATCAAGGATCCCAGAGGTGAGAACATCCTGAAAAAGAAACTATCTCCATCGGTCTAAACCATGACTTTGATAAGTACATTAGAGAAAAGTGCCCCACCTTAACATGTTTTCAGACCATCTGGTTGTGATCATTAATCTGTAATGGTAGAAGTCACAAGATGCAAAATTAAAAAGTAATGACCATGGGAGGGATAAGCATGGCAATCTTGCCTGTCTCAAGACTTGGTCGCAGACCATTCGTCTATATGTTGACGTGTACTTTCTTTCTGGGAATGGGACTGGTAATGAGCACAGTATGGCTAGTCTGTCAATATCTGGGTTTCATCAGCTTTTTTTCAACTTCACAAAAGCCAGGAGAGCATTGAGGTTCTAAATATTGATACTGAAGTTGCACTGTAAACAGAAAGCACCCAGAGATACCTCCTAAAAGCACAGGCTTTTGGAAGATTGAGACCTACCCTATGTGGAAATGCATCTGGAGGAATGGGCTGTCTGTGTGGAGGTGATTCGAGGTAGCCCAGATACTGTTGCTCAGGAAGAATCTTCAGGTTACAGGCCAGGTGCCAGGTACCATGCTAGGTACAGACCCAGGAACTGGTCCCAATAGTTGGGATAACCATACTTCATTCCCTACCTTTACTTGGGAAATATTTTTTCACTTTCTCCTGAGCTCTTTCTCTGGGACAGTAGGTCAGGTGGACAGGTCCTTCTGTGGCATGCCCGGAGCCTACTCCATGTGAAGTTAGTCAAAAGCAGAGTCTGGGTGACAAAGGAGCCCACTGAGTGGAGGAAGCATTTTTTAACCTCTCCACCCACTAATATGTTTAAACTCAGACTCTAAGTTCTAAAAACTACTCTCCAGATTGTGGAATCTCTCTAGGGTCCTGTACTTTTTGTGGCCCTGTAAAATTCTTAGGTTTGGCTCCTGGATGTTTGACTCACAAGAGCAGCCTCCTTGTTTTGGGGACCCCTACGGGTGAACGGAATGGAGTTGGCTGCTGGGGTAAGTTACCCTGTGTTCAGGCATGGAATGTGCAGGCCAGCGGTCCCTGCTCTCAACTGTCACACAACTACGTGCATCCCTTCATGGGTCCTTCACGACTCAGGCTGTCCCCTTCCAGCATCTCAGCCAGGCTACCCCCCAGAACTCCCTTCCCTCTGCTTCATACCCTGGATCTCTGACTGTAACCCGATGGACCAATGACCATTTCAGTCAACAGACAGTCTTGTTGTACCTGACCAGTGTGAGGTTCTTAAAAGTTTTAAATGTGATATCTTTGGGGAGGACTTACTCTCCAAAATACCACAGGCTCCACCACTCCCTATTGCCTTCCAGGCAGCCTGCCCAAATCCTGAAAGTACTTGAGGAGGGGAAGGCCCTGAGTAGCTATCTCCCTATACCTCTCTCCAATCAAAGGTATTTGGCTTCTATCTCATTTCTAAGAAATGACCTGAACTTGTGGTTAATGCGCATTCATGTGCCAATAGCTAAAGAGGGTTTGTTATCCATCTATGAAATCTTTGCGTTTTAGGTGGGAGTCAAAGGACTGAATCTTGGGCTGTGGAATTCAAAACCCTCTAGGTCACAGGGGAGGTGTTTTTGGTTTTGTTTCTGTTTGTTTATTTGTTTTTAAAGCCTGTGCAGTGAAAATTAAGAGATGGTCACAATGAGAATTCCTGCTTTCTTTGAATTTAGCCCTGAGGCAATTCCAACAGAACTCAACAGGAGTCTTGATGCCCATCCTGAGGTCTGAAGAAGTTTTTACTTTAAAGGCTGAGGATGGTTTCCAAGACCACATAGTAACCATGCGCCCGGGAACCAGGCATGACCCACAAGTTGTCTGCTTGCCGGAGGATGTTTTGCTTCCCCCACTCCTGATCACTGGCTGTCAAAAGCAGGGCGCGGCCAGCCCGAGGCTGAGGGACTCCGAGGCTCTTTGGATGGGTGTCATGCCGTTGACCGTGTTCCTCTTTCTGCACAACAAAATTAAACGTAGAGGAGTTGGGCCTTCATGGATGTTTTAGATTTTCCACACTCCTGATTCCTTCCACCGGGGCCAAATAATTGAAATGTCTGTGGTTAAGTGCACAAAGCATATCAGAAAGTTTGGATGGAGAAATAAGAGGGAAAGTTTTTCTCCTCCATACGTGTGGAGAAAAGGACAAAATCTCTTGTAGAAATCCTTAGGAACATTGCAATATTGAAAATATCTGACCAAGTAGCTGCTAATCATTCTCCAGCACTTTCTAAGTTCCAGGACTTGTACTAAGCACTTAATGTGCTTTAATTCCAATAATTCTCATTATAATCCTCTGGGCAGGACTCAGAGCCTTGTTTTACAAATCAGGAAACTGAGGCACAGAGTAGTTAATAAGTAGTGAAGCTTGTTTTCCCTCAGAGAGTAGCCCTTCTGCCCCTGTCCCTGCAAAGGGGCAGGAAGGAGCTGATAAGGGACAATTTGTCAAACACCATCCTGGGTCCTGTGTGGGAGAGATTTCATTTCAGCCTCTCACAGTGGGGGGACAGAAGCTGGGGAAATTTAGCAATTGGCTCGAAGGTCTGTGAGTCCATTGTTTATCCAGTAGCAGATTCCAGGTCTGTCTGATTCCAGCTGCTTCTAGAAACATGGTGGAGGTAAGGTCATCAAAGGTTAGCAGAGCATCGCGCTCAGTCTTATTCGTCTGCAGAATTAGCCACTGGGTAGGATTTGAGAGAAATCAGCACAATTCCTATGTCTGTTCTCTTGACTACCTTGAATGTTCGTTCCTGTGGGTTGAACACCGCCCTCCTTCCAGATCCTCTTTCAAAACATGGATAATCCTATGAAAGATGTTTCCATGAAGGATTTTCTCAGGTTTTCCCAAGCCCCTTCCAACGATATCGAGAGGCGAGGGTTGGTAGGGACAGAGAGTGTACACAAGGTGCTAACAAGTAGAACGAGATCAGAATATGAGACCGGCTCACCAGAGACTCCATTCCCAAAGTTAGAATTTTGCCTGCGGCCATTTAAAGCGGAATTTCAACAAACCTGACGGAGACTGAATGTGTATAATTAAGTTTCCGTTCCCTCGGGCACGCCATACCACATGCAAAGTATAAACAGCATTTTAACGTATAGGAGTAACAGTATAGCTCCATCTGGAACCACAACAATTGCAGTTTGATTGTCTAGAAACCACTGGTATTTCACATTTCCTTCTGGTGTTTTCAGACAATTCTACCCAAATGTCACATCTGGAAGGATCGTTGTTTGAAACCGAATTGTTTTTGGAAATCACTGGATGCCACGTTAAGGAATTTTCCGACCCAGCCTGTGTATTGGCCCACTATTAGAGTCTGTTACTTATGATCTGGAGTTTTGTTTTGCTCCTTTGAACAATAAGAAAGACTTCATCAATCATTTGGAAGGGCTGCTAATATTCAAGTATCTGCACGTACCTGATTTTTTTTTAAATGAGCTACTAGTATTTGGAATATAGGCTTAGCATTTTAGTTATTTAAGTGCTCATCCTGAGATACAAGGCTGAAAAATATAAGTCAAAGAACAAATCCAAATTGGTCTCTGCTTCTGAAAGGAATACAGTTTCTTGGCTGAAGTTTTTTTCTTCTCCTCCTCTTCCTCCTCTTCCTCCTCTTTTTTCTTCTTCTCACATTTGAGATAAAACTGCTTTTGCCCCTGATGTTTTAGAAGGATATTGGTTAGAAGGTGAGGTGTATGATCAAGTATGTCTCTTGCCAAATTATTATCAAGACTGACTTTCCTTGAAGCAAACGGCTGGAAGATGTCCCTGGTGTTTGGTTCTGGTGCTTCTCTGTTTTGCATAAGACCTGACCTTGTGGCCCTCAAAGACTTTCAGGTCACAGGTAAAATGAACCATCAAGGGAGCAATGATGGAGGAACCATCAAGGGAGTAAGGGAGGAAAAACTCACAAACAGAGAAAGCCATTCAGTTTTTCCCAGGTTTTATAGTTAGAAAAAAAGCAAATCATAGATAGTATCCGACCTGGAACTTGGAAGCTGGGTTTTTTCCAATGCTTGATTTGTCTCCATCTTATATACTAACAGGCCCTGCATCTCAGAGAGAAGGCCAAAGAGGAATATTAGAATATTGATATATTGAAATGTTGGAAACTTCTTGAGTTCCTGGGAGTATTAGGCCCTCCTTCAATTTCTAGGACATTTCTTTGTATGTGACACAACCTCATAGAGGTTAATATTTGAAAGGGAAGTAGACGTTAAGGAGGAGGTAAATTACACCAGATAAAGGGAAAGCAAGAGACAGAGTCCTAAGTCAGAGGCTGAACTTTTGTCTGACAATTCAGCAGTGAGATTCTGCCCACAGGAGAATCACCTCTGTTTCAGAAAGAACTTCTTCAAGGTTGTAACCTTTAGTGAAGTTCTAAGAATCTTGGGAGAGATCATCTTGGTTGATGATCCTGGAATTTGGATTTCTAAGAACTATGCATATCCATGCAGTCATTACACAACAATTTACTAAGTATCTACAACCAGAAAATACGGATGTCTGCTTGGGGCTGGAAGTAGGGAGATGGGAATGACAGGGAAAAGCAAGCACATAAGGACGTATGAAATTATTTAAGCTGGATTAATTGTTTTGAGACTGTGGTGTGTTGTAGATTTGTCCACTTTAGGACTGACTAATATTAGAATTTATTCTATATGATACCCTCTTCTCACAGAGGTGACAGTCAGTATATTTGTTATACAAATATAGGAGCAGAAAGCCACATATTGGAAAACCAGTGCAATAAATACCCAATATTTCTTGTCTTTGGGCTCTGGATGAGGCAACCCTGTTAGGGTCTCTGCTACCATATGTACAATTATAATTTGAAGCTGATTTTAAAAAATAATTATGTTAAATTGTCATTGGTACAGACGAGCACTACTTTTCACATTTTCATATTAGGAAGTGATACCTCAATCTCACGGATAATGCTGTTGCTCTGAAATTTGTAACTCCCCCACCCTCACTACACACAGAGTCCACACATGATATACAAGCACAGATTCCTTTGGGCTGGCTTCTAGAATCAAGAGTGCAGAAGAGAACTGGTCTGGTTACCTTACAGTTGTGCTTGGTACACCTGAGAGTCATGGGATCCAAGAATGGCTTCCCTGGTATGCGGGCATGGTTGGCACCAAGGAAAGATGAAGAAATGGCACATGGAGTTGGACATTAGTGGTCCAGCTGTCAGCATCATCAGGGGGCAGTTTGTGAGGTCGATGCTGGTCTTCATGACATCACCACAGCTGAGGAGGTGAATTAAGGCCACTTAAGAGGATTATAAGGCTAAGAACCCCCAGAAGGATCCCACTGAATGTTTCATCTACCATCTCCGAAGACTTCCAAGACATTCTTGTGTTTGGGAATCATAGAGGTAAATGGTTCCAGGAGCCTAGCCTTAGTCTGGATTTCAGGAACTCAGTCTAACTGAAGGCATGAAGAGACAAAGGACTAAGTAGACTCTTAAAATCAAACTTTTTCTCCCTCTGCCTCTTTTTCTCATCTAATGGGCTTGATAAGCTTGACTGGTATTTCATTGAGAAAACATGAGATATAAGTGAACAGATCCAAGTTACCTCATCTTCCCACCAGCGGCCTACAAACTTGCCTTATCTGCCTTCAGCCTCCTCAGGACATGAGTAAGTGTAGCCTACTGTCAAACCCCACCCTCCCGGTGTGCTAGGATCCCATCCACTACTGCACATCTCTTCCCCAGGGTTCACACTTGTCCCTATGACCTCTCCTGCATCGTCAACCCCCTCTCTCCGCTGAATCAGGATCCTAAACATTCATATATATCCTAGAGTTTCCCATCTTCTATAGAAACCTCTCTTAACCCGACATCTCTATTTCTAGCCTACCCATTGGTCTTCCAAGGCAAACGTTTCAAAACGCACTCTCCTGTGACTGGTTCTAGGTAGTTTCACTGTAAGCGTCTTTTGCAAGCATTTTTGCTGCATACCTAATGGGCGGTAAGGCAATTTTGACGTGAAGGATAAAATAATGAAAAAATAAAAGAGGGGGGCGCCTGGGTGCCTCAGTGGGTTAAAGCCTCTGCCTTCGGCTCAGGTCACGATCTCAGGGTTCTGGGATCGAGCCCCGCATCGGGCTCTCTGCTCAGCGGGGAGCCAGCTTCCTCCTCCCTCTCTCTGCCTGCCTCTCTGCCTACTTGTGATTTCTGTCTGTGTCTGCCAGGTAAATGAATAAAATCTTAAAAAAAAGAAAAAGAAAAAGAAAAGAGGGACAGTAAAAAGGACATAATGAAACACAAAAAAGTAATAAAAGTATTAATGTCTTCATTCATTAAGAGAGGTATCAGAGGCGCCTGGGCGGCTCAGTGGGTTAAAGCCTCTGCCTTGGGCTCAGGTCATGATCCCAGCGTCCTGGGATCGAGCCCCGCATCGGGCTCTCTGCTCCGCAGGGAGCCTGCTTCCTCCTCTCTCTCTGCCTGCTTCTCTGCCTACTTGTGATCTCTGTCTGTCAAATAAATAAATAAAATATTAAAAAAAAAGAGAGGTATCAGTTTTCCTAATACAAGGATGCATATTTAAACTGAGCTTTGCGATGCATCCTGAAAGCCTTCTATACTCTTCATTTTTGGCATATTGTCACATGTCTGTTAGTAGATGTTCCAAAGTTCTATGGGAAATGTGAAAGAAATACTCATGCTGTAATGTATTTGTTGCTGGGCTTGGTTTTCACTGTTACTGATGCATTACCATTTTCTTATACGGTAGAGTATAGTATACAATCTGGCTTCCCACTCTCTTTTTTCACACTTCGAGTAAGTTTTATCACTCTACTTTCTATCAAGTCTGCATATGGTGGTATTATTCACTATTTTTAGATCACCATGTCTGTGTGTCCCTAGATGGAGCTTGATGAGGGCTAGGTAAGATTTATATAATGTAAAAATTGGAGCTTTGTCAATGAAGAAATGAAACCAAACTGTCAACCACTTATTTTGTCTTTTACGGCCAAATTGCTGTTTAGCCCATGAGTTACACAGTGAAAATGTCTGCAGCAAAATACCTGGGACAAAGATGTCTGTGGTAGAGATGCTCACAGCAACAATACCCCAAGGACACGATCTTTATCATTCGCACACTCTGGAACCCCCAGCACTACATGGAATGTGTCCTGTCCAAGGTTATGAGACTCAATCCACATTGCCAAGTTGAACAGGTATTTTTTTGGCCCTCATCCTATGCCGCCTCTCAGCATCCCACACCGCTTTCCACACCCTTGTTTCTGACATTTTCTGCAATGTCTCCGGGCTCTCACTCTCCAGCTCCTTCTCCTCTAATCTACATCATTTAATGCCTCAGGGCTCAGCCTGGCGTCTCCTTTTCCAAACCACAACTCCTTCTGATGACTTTAAATATGTATTAATAATGCACAAATATATATCCCAGTCCAATCTTCTTTTTTGAGGTCCAGACTTCTATATTCAGCCTGACTTACCCACTTAGATTTCTCACAAGGGCTTTGAATTTGCTGCGTCCAGAAAGGAGCTATTGGTCTTAACGTCCAAGATCCTCCCCTGGCTCCAGACTTCTCATCCTAGAAAATGGCACCAGAGCATTTACTCAAGCCAGAAGTCTGGGAGCCACATTCAACCCCTCCTTCAACACCTCCAACATCCCGACTGCCACCCCAAGTTCTGTCTATTATACCTTATCTCCATCTTGGCTATCAACGTGCTTGGCCAAGCTTTCATCTTTTCTCAGCAGGACCCCCTCAAGAGCCACACAACGGATGACCTATGTTCGCTGGGCAGCTTCCGGGACTACACTGCTGTTACAGACTCATCTTGTATGCCTGTCACCTCCCTCATCGAGCTCTGGCCACATGAGCTTTGGCCAGAATGTCTCTTCCTCTTCCTATTCCCTTCTCCCCACATCTTTACTCCTGGCTAATTCTTTCTTACCTGTCATGGTGCAGCTGAAATATCACTTCCTCCCAGAGGATTTCTCTAACCAAGATTCTGTATGTCAACCTCCCACCATCAGACACTGTCCTATCACAATTTGGAATTCTATATTTAGTTCCTATTATTTCCTCCATAAGAATAAAAATTCCATGAGGTCAACAACTGTGTCTTTTTTATTACTCTCTATTGAGGACAGCCCAATGCCTAACAACAAATATTTGCTGAATAAACACACTCTGTCTTCTGTTGGACTTAACACTTAACACCCTTTTTGTATCTCACACATACTGTGTCCCTTGGACTTGCAAAGATAGGGTCTTTGCAATCAGATCTGGTTCTGACACCCACTAGCAAACCCACTGTGTGACTTTGGACGGGCTGTTTCACCTCAGTCTCCCCAGATGGAAAGTGGGAAAACTGTATCTGTGTTATGGTAAAATTCAAAGGAGTTCATGCATACATAGGGCTGGTCATAAAGGTACTCAATAAAAAGTCAATTTCCTTTCTTCCGTGCTTTTACCTAAACTCCAAATGTTTCTAACCCAGTAGATGCAAATGCACATCTATTATAAGGACACCTTCTCTAGTATATTTGGAGGTAACACGAGAACAACAGTATTTTTGACAGCATAGAGACCTTACTTTAAAAGAAAACACCAGATGGCAGCACCAGATGCTAGAGATGTGTCTGGTGGATGACAAAGGTAGCTTAAAACTAGATTCAGAGAGAATCATTTACGGAAAGAGATTATTTCCCTAAAGATCACCTATTTCATAATATAGTATGGGATCTTTAGGAACAATTTTCGCAGGTTACAAGCAGAATTCTAAGAAAATAACCCCAAGCATTATCTAACCAATAAAAGATAAGGAGACTAAGGCTTCATTTTGGTTTGTAGTAATATTTAATTAACTGCTGATCTGTGTTCCAATTAGCCAGAAAGGGCCTGAAGTCAAAGAATGAAAGATGATCGGGTTTTAGAAAAGGGCAACATTTTCCCCCAAATATTAAAATGCTAGCACTAAAGTTTATTCACTCATATTAAAATAAAGAGCAGTAATGACCTCTATTACTGTACCCATCAGCTTCACTTAGGAAACTGCTTACTAAAATAGACAGTAGGCTTACTAAAGAGACTAAAATTTAATAGACAAACTAAATGCAATATTAACATTTAAAAGGATAATCTATGGCTTTCCATATTATGCATCAAAACTTCATCTGTATGTACCACCACTTTTAAAATCTTGCAAAGGTGGAGATTGCTTATGCAGCCCCTTTCCATTTGTTTTTGGAGGATAGAAAAAAAAGGGTGATTCAGCTCGTGAAACCATATAATGCAGATGCAGCGACCCCAGAGCCGTCACACCTTCGAAATAAAGATCTTCACTCAGGGTTTTATTCTTCTTACATACTGCTTGGCATCCTTCAGAGCTCACCTGTGAGATCAGAAAGGGTAAATGCAGCCTTGTGTTCTGGAAGAGACACAACAGGGTAACTCAAGCGCATGAGGTGGTTAGCGGGCAAAGCAGAGCTAGAGCAAAATGCCCGTGGAGGTCTCGGAGAAGAACTCGTTTCAGGCAGTATTTATTTGCATTTGGGTTTGACTGAAGGGTAACAGCAGCCCCTGTGTCATAAAAGAACTGAGCCAGTCTATGTTGGAGGAACATTCTGAGCAGAGGCGTAATTCACTCTGCCAGCCGAACAGTCATTGTTGCCCGACAGGAGTGAATTGTTTTCCAAGCCCCGCAATCACAGTGCTGAAAATATTCTCCCTCACCTGAATTCTCTACGAGACTGAGCCCTCTGGGAGCACCAGGCAAGCTCTGATGCTGATCCGCCGTCAGATCAAGGATTCTAGATTCTGATTGAAAAGAGAAGCAGCGCACATCTGAAGCGCGACAAGGTCGGGCCTGTGCCAAAGCCGAAAGTCGGCTGTCACCGGCAGATGAAATATGGAGATCTAATCGTGCACGACGAGGCAGTGATCTTCAGGGGAAATGGATGATTTTCCATAATATTTCAATTTTGAATGATACAAGGAAATTGTCCTTCTAAATTTTCAATGACACAAAGGAAGAAAAACATCAATAGATCAAACCGTAACTGAAAGAGAAAACCGCACTGCCTGCGAGAGGTTTCCCGGTGAAGAGCACTGTGGAATGGCAAATATCTCTTCTAGGGAAGAAGTCAAGTCCGTTGCTTCAAGAGATCTTAAGCCTCTCTGAAGCCTACCAGTTTGCTCCATTTTAATTCATGCAAGCTTGCTTTAAGTCTGGCAACAAAAGGGAACCTATGTTGGATGACCTTCCTATGCCCTTCACGAAAGCCTGTGTGGTCCCCAAAAGGGCCAGCACACGTCTCACGGCCGTGAGCGCCAACTTCCCGCTGCCCTGCGGCTCCTCAGGTCCAGGAGCAGGGCTGGTGGTGCTGTGACACAGCCATGTCCTCCAGATGCCTTTGTTCTGACGGACAGCCCCCGCTTTGATCTAAACGCCGGAGTCACCGAGGGCCACTGCTGTGGCCTCTTCTTCTGACATCTCCCCTCCAGACGCCTGGCTGAGGCAGGAGGGGTCTTCCTGTGAAGCCGCGAGCCTGGGCCAGCCTCTTTCAGCAGTCATGACTGAGTGAGAACACGCTGTGCTCAGCCTCTTGGCACAAAGTATGTGTTACAACAACGAGCACAGGAATCCTGACCACGCTCTTCCCTATCTCGAGATCTGTACTGAGAACATGTGAAGCAAATGTGTACACTCAGGAAACAGGGCTGCGAGTCAGAGAGCTAACGGACTCGCCGATTCATGGCCCTGAGACACGGATTCTTTTGTTCTCTGAATCCAGACCCCACACATTTTGGAAGAAAAGCAACAGCCAGGAGATGGGAAAAACAGATCATGTTTATGAGACCAGCCTGCAGCTCATGCCACACTTAAGAGTGTGGGTTTTGATTTCGGTACAGAAACTAACCATTCTTTCTTCAGTGTTCATCGGAAAACTCGCCCAGCCTCTCTTAGTCTGACTCTTGGGCTTTATGATCACAGTCTTGGAATCTTCTAAACCAGTAAGTTTCTAATCATTTCATTTTAAACACGAAAGTGAGTGAAAAGTACTAGAAGATTGCCAATGTAATGCAATACAAAAGTAAGGAAGAAAAGTTGCAGTAAAAAGGAAAAAAAAAAAAGGCTGCTTCCCGTCCCCTAACCCCCAGTCCTTCTGGTTTAATCTTTTAGAAGAGCTTGGGTAACCTATTTCCCCCAAACCATCCATTAAAAGATAGGGGTGCCTGGGCACCTGGGTGGCTCAGTGGGTTAAGCCGCTGCCTTCAACTCAGGTCGTGATCTCAGGGTCCTGGGATTGAGTCCTACATCAGGTTCTCTGCTCAGCAGGGAGCCTGCTTCCCCCTCTCTCCCTGCCTGCCTCTCTGCCTACTTGTGATCTCTGTCAAATAAATAAATAAAATCTTAAAAAAAAAAAAAAGAAAGAAAGAAAGGGTGCCTGGCTGGATCAGTCAGTAAAGAATGTAACTCGATCTTGGGCTCATGAGTTTGACCCCACATTGGGGGTGGAGCCTACTTAAAAAAAAACAAAACAGGGAAAGCATCCCTACAGGTGAGGTGTTCTAGGTAGCAAACCATAGAGAAAAGATTTTTACCACTGCCTATTTCTCATGATTTGACATCCTGTAAGGTATGACACAGAACGGTGCAGTCACATCCGCCCAGGCTTAATGGCAGGACAAAGCACAAGGACCACGTCTTGTGGGGAGTCAAGACTCCTAAACATTCCTGCCCAGTTATGGTTGATGGTGAACCTTCAGGTAAACAATACTTCACCGTACCGGTTAGGGACCCACGGCGTCATGCTTACTCCCAAGTTCCCAAGTGGGGAGCAGTGCCTGCTGGCCAACCCAAACACGGGTCACAGAGCAGCAGTGGGAACTGAGCCCTTCCCAGAACCACGAACCCCCACCTCGTCGGTTCAGAGTGTGCCCTGGGGCTCATGTCCCACATATCATAATCACGTTAAAGGAAAACATGCTGTGTCGGAGGAGCACGTCTCTTTCTGTGAGGGCTCCAGTGCCTAATTGTTGCTAAAGTCATTTGGGGTTTTTGACACAGATTCTATTTTAGTAAGATAAACTCAGCATAACTCAGCGTTGCCAAGAACGAATTCCTAAGGTAGATGACTAAAATAAACCGGTAATAAATATTGGCTGTTGGAATGGGAATTATATCTCTGCAATGTAGACACAGCATTAATGACTCATTTTCAAATAACAGTCTCTCCCAAGGATCATTGGTATGAGGAATCAGGGAAGAAGGACGTCCATCTCTCTTTCTTTGAGGAGGTAGAGTGGAAGAGGACTACAAACCCACCAGGCAGGGATGTTCCTAGATTGACTTGGCTGACCACGATAGAGGGTCCGACAGGGGTCAACCGGGACAGGCTGCACTGAGGCAGAGGCAAGGCATTGAAAGAAACCATCCTAGGGGCTGAGGCAGCTGATTCTGGGGATAGTTTTCTCTCATTCTCTCATATCCCCTGGGGATAGTTTTCTCTCAATGTACCCGTGGGTCCACCCAGTGCATCTCATGTGGCATGAATTACCTTATCAGTCACCGTGGGTGCTGCCATGTTCTTTTGCTGTTTGGAATTAGCAGACTCTTTTAGGGCGTCTTGACTCCCTAAGGTTAAATTCCGAATCTTGGGCCCACTAGGTTGAGCTTTACAGCTCCTCTGGTGTACCAGAAGGCGGTCCGGGGCAAAGGTCCGGCCACAGTTTGGACAGGGCACCAGCTGGGTTGGACTTGGCCCCTCTTGGTTGGACTGTCCAGTGGGAAGTGGCTGAAGCTTCTGTGGGAGGGGTCGGCGGAGCTCCCTGGGGAGCCGGTCATTTTCTATTTTCCACTTTTCCAGGCATTTGGGCTCGTGAATGGGAAGGGACAGAGTGCCAAACTCCCTACCACAAATGTAGCAGACGAGAGTCCTTGGTCGGACTGGGATGCCACCAGCAGCCTTCCTGGCACCAGTAGGATCATCAGAACTGCTGAGGGTTGGTGCTCTGGGCCCGTCATCCTTGGGCTTGCAGCCTCTCCGGTGAACGGGAAGCTGATCTGGCAAGAACGCGTGGCCGCAGTATTCGCAGGGCAGCAGCTGAGCCTGGGAACTTTGGAACGCTGCCTCGTTTGCTGCCTGAAGATTGTAGGACCCACTGCCCCCAAGAGGCTGAGGTCTGGAGGGCTCTGGCCTCCTCAGGTTCTTGGGCAACTTGCTGTTTTCAATCCGCCACTTCTCCAAGCACTGGGGTTCATGAATGGCAATTGATTGGGACCCAAATTCTCGGCCACAGATATAGCACACCCGGAATCCAGGCCTGTGGGATGGGATCACTGGGGGGCTGGGCTGACTTTCCGACATAATTCTCCTACTGGACTGTTTTGAGAGTATTACCGTTCCAGGTCTCGTTTTCTGAGGTCCTGTCTTTATTTTTCCTGCATGATTGACATTCTCTGTGTCTGGCAAAAGGCTAGAATGGGAGTCACCACAGAGAAGGGCCTGGTTGATAAGGAAGGTGGGCTCTTTGGAATGGTGGAAAGTCTGTTGCAATTTGTTGCAAATCCTTCTCTCCTTTCCTGTTTCCATTAACAAGCAAGTCTTTCTCTAGGCTTGCTCTGATTTCAGGCCAGACTCATTCTGGGATTCTGCTCGGACTGAAGGTTAGTCAGGTTGGCTGTCCTGGGGTTCCACATTGTTGCCAACTTCTCAGACCCAGAGACTCTGACTCACAGCTTCATTGCAGGGCAGCAGTCTGGAATGCTGGAAAGTCCTCATTAAACCTCAGATGCCTCCAAGATCTGTGGGGGAAGCATAAATCAAGAACTCATTATACACACACACACACACACACACACATCTCTTAGATCGTAAGTTGGTAAAGAGCAGTAATATATATATATATTTTTTTTTCTTTTTTTTTTTGACCTAGTGTCCTCTTTGGCTAGATAGTAACTAGCACATAAGAGCTGTTCAGTCAATGCTGAAATAAATTTGAAGAAAATTTCCACTATGAATCGCACTATTACTATATTGAAAGTAGTTTCTGCCCAAAGATCAACAATCACACCCGGCACAATCCAACAGAGGCTGGTGATGGTGAGACCACAGAAGACAGAACTAAGACCTGTGACAACTCAATTAACGAAACTGCTGATAATGTAGAAAGACGTTTTCTCTTCTCTTCAGCATTCTTAACTTTTTAGTGTCATGGATCCTTTGACAGTTCTCTGAAGCCTGCGGTATTAAAGGCAAAGATCTTACTATCTCGAGTGAAATTAATTTTATTGAAATAATTGATCAAATGTCTTTGGTCATAATATATATTTTATTCGCGATATGGTAACAGGCTCGACTTAATGAATGCCCATTAGCCTAAGATTAAGAACACCTGCTGAAGGAATTCAATAGTGAATATTTTATATATATATATATATATATATATATATATATATATATAAAAAATCAGGAAAACCTGATATGTAATATATATTATATATAATATATATATTTTATATATTTATATTTTATATTATATATATTTATAAATATATATACATATATATTTATATATTATATATATTATATATATTAATTCCTGATTAAATATATGTATAATATGTATATTTAATCAGGAAAACCCACAGAGGGGATAAATTTCTTATAACCTAACATATACCTACTTTTCTTTATGATGGGAATGGAGTGTGAATAAATTGGGGCCACAGATGTCAAGCCAAGAAAGCAACCCTGGCCTACAATTTTTCTGGTAAATTACCTGTAGATCTTCCTGGGGATGAAGATACTCAGATTTTGCTTGAGGTTCTTTATGTAACTATTGTACTTAATTCCTTGTATTATCTCTATCTCTATCTGTATCTATAGCTATACTGATAGATAATATAGATACTAATTTAATATTAGATAGCAGAAATAATATACAATTGGATAAATATTATCTATTCCTATATTATAGTTTTGTAGTACAGAATATATTATATATAATATATAATAACTATAATATGGAAGATAGCTAATATAGATAATATCTGTTATCTATAAATATACTTTATATTTATGCATTATATATTATTATGGTATCTATTATATTTATAATTTATTATTTTTAATTATTTTAAATTTAAATTATGTTAATTATAAATAGTAATTCATTAATGCATTATATTTAATCATACATAATTATATTCCATACTAGATATTAAGATAGATATTATCTATCTTCAAGATTATTTTTGTAAAAATATGGCTCATGATTTCCCCCAAAAAACCAGAAGGGCAGGTTGATAAAATCTCATCATGGGCAGAAGGGTAAGGAGTTTTTACCTTGGAGAGAGGCAAGAGTCAGTTTCACCCAGGGTGAAGATTATTCTCTAGGGCCCAAGAAAGATTACCGTTAGGCGTCTCAGGGCCTCCTTCATTTCCTGAAGGGGGATTCGGGTCTGGGTGAGAGGCTCTGTATCACCGACCCCCGTATCACAAAGGGAGCAGCTCCTGACCGGAGACTGGACCCTGCAGACCACAGGAGACCCCTGAGTTCAGGCGGCTGGAAATATCACAACACTGGGCGTTGCGTTTGATGAAGGACAAAAAGAGCTCTAAGACCTATGCCTCGTTTCTGTGTTTGGGTGCTGAGGAAGGTCTGAATCTTTGAAAATAAGACAGACTATCGGATCAGCTCTGGCACAGAAAGCAAGCGATTCTTCATTTTGACACATCCTAAGACAGGATATTAATACATGTGACAAAAGAATGCTGGCCCCAGGATAGCCAGCCCAGAAAATGAAGCTCACAGAAACAAAATGTGTCCCTTGCCTGGCACCATCCAAAAGAGAAAGAGGGTCTAAAAAACAAAAGGAACCCAGGAAGATGATTTCATTAGGTTTTGATCAGCATGTGGGGGAAATAACCTCCAAACCACTCTGCTTCCTTGGTTCAGACATCTTGTTTATCAAGGATCCTTGTTTTCCTTTCCATTTTCCTTCATACCAGAACGCTGCAGATAACAAAAGGACTTAAGAAGACAGGAGAAATCAATGCAATTATATAACCTTGCTCCCCCTAAACTTATTTATAGTTTCTCTCTCTCTCTCTCTCTCTCTCTCTCTCTCTTTCTCACACACACACACACACAGTAACGAACACACACACTGCTCCCAGCAGATCAGAATACTGGGGAAGTCCAATAACTCACTCCAGCAACTCCCGTCTCCCTTAGAATCAGGTGAGAGGACAAGTATTTACTGAACACCAACTATGCATCAGATATTGTACTAATTTGTTATATACAGTGTTTCAGTTAATTCTCAAAAAGAAGGCAGGTATGATTGTTTCAGTTTTACAAGTGAAGACACTATGAGTCAGAAAAGACAAGACACTTGCCCACGACAGTCCGTCTTTAAATGACAGAACTGGGAACCCATTCCATCTCTCTTTGGCTCTAGTAGTCGCCCTTTCCATGATTCATTCTGCCTCAGGTTCCACCAACAGAGCTTATTCTCTTTAGTTTTTTATCCCGGTTTTAATGTAGGATTCATACATCTCATGGGAAGGCAACTAAGCTCCCACCCGCCTTTATGCTGCCCTTGAGGAGAAGGAAGTGTCAAAGGGAGGAGGAAAACAGGGCACGGAGGGGGCAGGGAATGGGTGTGTGGGGGACAAGCCCCTGTGATGGAAAAAGCAGAAAAGAGAGCTTGGGGTTCCTGGAGACAGCATTTTCTCTGAAGCGATAGGGCTCATTTTAGTTTGCTGGAAGTGGTTTTCTCGATGACGTTGTCCCTCTGCAGCCTGTGCAATACAGATCCTATTCCCGATCGCACCAACATCCCCGGGAGAAGCCTATGCTATTACCTAGACGTGAGGATGGGCCAGGGGGACATGGGGTGGTATAATGAGCGCAGGGCGAAAGCAAAAGCTGCCCCAAGAGGCCAGATGGTTGCTCCCTTTGCAGCCCCTTCACCATTTGGTTAGGGATGGATCTTGCAGCATGCAGCATTTTCCTGCTATACATATTTTCTCTGCAACAAACCTGAGAGCGTCATGAAATTCCTGACTGTATCTTAATAAATTTTTCCACCATCTCTTTCCTCCTTCAATGTCCTCCTAAAATTGTTATATTACTGTGCTTAAAGTTTTCAAAATATGAAAGAGGAGGTAGCTGGAAGAAGTGAAATCTTTGGGAACCGCAGCATCTAAGGGAGAGTCTTGCATTGTTTGTTTCCACCCAGGATTCTGGCAAGGCCTAGCACGGCCAGCCACTCTCCCCTATATGTTAGTTCTAAAAGCAAAAGTACTGGAAAATACTAAATACATACAGTTAAATCACTTAAGAAATTGGCTTGCCTCACAGACACATCATAAAGCAACATTGCGAGTTTATAAAGAGAACTACTTTGCAAAGCCAGCCAGCTCTACCCCAAGCAACCGTGGAGAAATAGTCACTCCAGTTGGTCTGAATTATCCATTTTGACCATATTTGCACATAGGATATTTAAAGAATGTCTTGGAAGGCATCACATTTTATCAATATGATGCCATTTTTCCATGCCCTTTGGGGTTCACGAGAAGGGAGAGACACTCACAAGGATGAATATAATAACCATGGAAATCCAAACCCATCTTGGCATAGAAGGTGTTTCCCTATTTAAAAAAAAGGTTGGGGTGGGGTGGGGAGAGCATAATCAAAGGATTAAGTCTTTTCAAAAAATTTAGTCTTTGAAACAAAATGAATATAAGCAATGCATGCCCCCTTCCCTGTTAGTATAGAATCCAAATTCTTTAAATGGACAAATGAATAATTAAGAAAGATAGAGTTAAGCTGGTGCTGGCTCTGAGAAAATTATAAAATAGAGGAGGTTTGTCTTCAATATCCCCCATCCACTGCATTCAGCAGGCTCCCCTGCCTGGTGTCCTTATATGCTCGCTAGTCTTCCTTACTTTTGAAATCTCCCTTTTTGGAAAAGGAGCTGATAGACTTATTCACACCAAGGCTTATGACTGATGAGGTAATATCCCTCCCACAGTCTGGCAAAGACAACTAGTCCCCCACCAGTAGTAACTTTGCCCAACTTCCTCAGATTTAGAGAGCCCCAATTTTTAGCTGGGCACACGATTTCCCAACTTCAAGTGTGGGCCCCTTTGCAGAATTATATGACATGTCTACAGTGTGCTCCTCTTTCCTTCCTTCGAACTGATGCTTAAAACATGGATGTGATGGCTGGAGCTCTAGCAGCCATTATGGACCAGACTACATTCATGTGACTCCTAATATGATGGAGTAGACACCTGGATGGACTTGAGTCCCTAATAATGGTGGAGTCACCATACAAGCTCTCAAGTGTCACCCTTGGCCTTTATTTACATAAGAGAAATAAATATCTAACTGTATTGTAGCCACTTTTAAACAGTCTTTTCCTTGCATGAAAACTATAACTAGAACCTAATTCTAATGTGATACCATTGTATTTTAATAGCTGCCTTTGGTTTAGCATTAAATGAATTCTAACAGCGATATTTCAAGCTTTAGGGTCTACTTCAATGAAAAGTGAAAAAAAATTTTTTTGAGATAGTACACCTTGGGGGTAAAATTGGCTTACTAAACATATATTTTTTCCTGAAAATCAGAAATACAAAAATTGAAACTATAAATATGAACCAATGGTCCTTAAGAAATTCATTCATGATCTTCCTTTCCTAGAATTCTTTTTTTGGGGAACAAAGTTGAATGACATATTTTGTTTCAGGAAAATAAAAACTTATTTTTTCCACAAGCTTTGGAAGGAGTTAGAGTGCATCTGTTGTGACAATTATTAACATTATCTGTGTATTCCAAATGCTCTTTTCTGTATTCAGCTTCCCTATGCTCACTCTCAGACTCCACGTGCTCCATAATAGACAGGATTAATCCTAACCTCTTCCCTTTGATACTTCAGCCCTAGGAATGGTATCTGCTGTCTCCTTCATAGAGTTGTGTTCTTTTTTTATCCTGCAAGTTACTATCTACGTAACGACTTCCTTCCTGGTTAACAACTCTTTATATGACATTTTAATCAAATAATTGGCATGGTTTCTTGTCTTAGGACTGATACAACCACCCTCAGAAAATAATAAGAATCTGTGATATTCAAGCTGCATATTATCTCAGTATTGCAATAAATATAAACTCAAATGAATTCTTCCATAGCAGCTTAGAAAATCATATGGTGCTGAGCACCCAGGTAGCTCAGTCATGAAGCATCTACCTTCAGCTCAGGTCATGATCCCAGGGTCCTGGGATGGAAGCCCACATTGGGCTCCCTGCTCAGTGGGAAGCCTGCTTCTCCCTCTCCCACGCCCCCTGATTGTGTTCCCTCTCTCTATATATCTCTCTCTGTCAAATAAACAAATAAAATCTTAAAAAAAAAGAAAATATTGTGCTTATCTTAACATTCAATCCTCAACTTTCAGACCACTGAAAACAAATTTTTAATTTTACATCATCATCATGCTTCGAGAACTAGAAAATGTTGCTTTTCCTTTTGTGACTGATTGAGTGAAACCCAAAGAGGAAATCTACCTTTTAAAGCATATTCATATTTTCTTTCATTTTACATGATTGTCTTCTGCAGCTGACTGCCCAGCCATAAGGCCACCACTGTCACATAGGGAGTCAAAGTGATCCCATTCCTAGATCACGGATGACCAGGGAAGGGGAGTGAGGGTAGTGGTCCAGGTCACTCTGTTGATTACCTGCACTCCCCTTTGCGTAGCCACTAGGCCAGTAGCACCTGTGGTCCTCAAAAATTCTAATGGGAGTGACAAAAGACCAGGTGAGAGCAACTAGGAACTGGAAGTGGACTGGTTTGGGAAAGACAGAAGCAGCGCTGAAAGGTAAACAAATAAAAACATACGTTCAGAAAAGCCACTGACCCTGAGCCATATGGCTTCAAGGGAATCTGGCTGTCCCTGTTGGCAATTCCAGGCTGATTCTGAAAAGCTAATGAAAATTTACCCTTCCTTGTCTTTCCTTCACTGCGAAGAATTTTAAACCAAGAAGTCAGTTTCTTCACCTTCATTCAATCTAATTGTCAGGTGTGTAGACATAATAGTCTATGGTGTTAGGAGAGCCATGCAAACAGAAAATGGGAGAAATGTACTCTTTACACTTCTAAGTAGAGCTTTCGGTAAGGATATTTTATGTTGCTAAAGCTCATAATATCACTCTATGAAGGCTGTTGTTAGATCGAGCCTGTAATTTTCACTCTATATTGAGCTTCCAAATCACAGAGTACTCGAGAGTCATGAACACCACACAGGTATGACCACGTAATTGTAACATTGACATTTGGAGGGGTGGAGAACTGGTTATGGAAACCATCAGTACAATCACATTAGAATCCTCTCGTGTATAGAAATTCAAAGTGTAGACAAAAAACAGTGGGGGAGTCAAGTTGTTGATTCATAAACAAGAATACAAACCATCTTTTCTGGCATTGGGCAAAATACTATCCTAATAAAATAGCTCTATTCCAAATAGCTCTTTCGTAAGACTTTAAGGCAGTCCATTATATGCCAAATCTGGCCCATTAATAAGTTCTTTTTGACCTTCCTAGAGTTAAAAATGGTTTTGGATGCCTGGGTGTCTAAGTTGGTTGGGTGTCTGACTCGTGATCTCAGCTCTGATCTTGATCTTGGGTTGTGAGTTCAGTCCCCACATTGGGCTTCACAGTGGGCATAGAACTTACTTTTAAAAAAAGTTTAGGGAGGCCTGGGTGCCTTAGTAGTTTAAGCATCTGACTCTTGGTTTCAGTTCAAGTCATGAACTCAGGGGTTGTGGGATCAAGCCCCATATCAGGTTCCACATTTAGTGAGGAGTCTGCTTGAAGATTCTCTCCCTCTGCCCTTCCCCACTCTCACTCACTCTATCTAAAATAAAAAAAGTTTACCTTTTTTTAACAAAAGTCTGAATTAGGTGCCATTATTTTAAAGTTGGGAGATGTCACACAAAATCAGGATTTTGGTTTCTTTTGAGAAAGTCGGAGAGCTGGCCATACAGAGCCCACATTCCAATGTGGCAACAACCCACATTAACTGATACTGAATAAAGGCTGTGCCTGTGGGTCAGACAGCCGGTCTTTACTCTTCCAAAGTTTCTCATCAGTCCTTTGCTTTATTTATTTGTAATTCATCCTTGATTCTCAAAGGCATTTGAGTTCCTGACTATATCCTCATTTTAAAATGTCCCTTTCCCCCATTTTTCTCCTCTATTAAATATTTGAATATCATTTCAAGGAGCACTTGCCTTCAGTCAACTGGGAATCCCGTTGAAAAAGTCTTTTCTAGGAGAAATATTTACTAAAAGCATGACAGATTTATTGGTAAAAATTCAGAAACAAAGCTTCATAATGATAGCAGAGTGAGGCTGAAAGACTTATTTCTAAGAGGGAAGGAAATATCCAAAGGGAAAAGAAAGGACCAGTGACCTGAGGAGGAATTTTCATACGTTAATGGAAGGTCACAGGAAATGATGCATCTATTTTCAGAGAGAGAAAAAAAAAAAATCAAGCAGCCAGTGTTTAGATCAGCCACAAGAGAGATGATAGAACCAAAGAAAGGAAAGGAAGATGGACAAACACAAAAAGAAATGTGTTTGGAGACCATCTGAACTTTTTGGAAGCATTCCCATAATTATTTAGTTACCGATGATATAACAAGAGCTACTTGTCTGCTTCAGCCAACAGTTCTTGATTTACCATTAAACGATCCCTCACATGAAGAATGCTGGATCGCTTAAGTTATTAATCTAAAGAAAGAATCATTCAGTCAAAAGAACATCAACAAACCATTAACAATATATTGCTAGATTTCCAAAATCTGGGCTGGAAATACTTCCTAAGAGAGTTGCGCTTCCCTGGATGGATTACAGAAACTGGTGCACTTTTCCTTTCTGACAAACTAGCCATTTTGTCAAGTACCACTTACAAATTAGTTTGAACTGAAAATGTTTAAGAACAGCCAGTAATTCCCTCTCAAAGTAGAATGAGGTATCAGATATCCCTCAAATGTCTAAAGTTGATGTATTTTGATAAAACATAGTGGGGGGAAAGATAGATATCATTTCAGAATTTAAAAACTGTAAATAGGTGCATTTGTTTCCTAGCCCCCATCACCTGATATGTTTGCACAGAGTTCCCACTGTCTTCGTGCTCCTGATTTATCATCTCAGTGCGTTACCCAGTGGGATATCTTTGGCACAGACTTGCAAACCACAGGGTGGTGGTATCAGAAGGACAGTCACTGGATTCGTGTGTCCAGGTGGAAACAAGCACAAAGAAGAATACAGCTGCCTTTGAAGGGAGGGATTGGCCAATGGGAGATTAACCTTTTCTTAACCACATCACCCAGTTACCAGACAACAGCCTCGAAATCGTGCCTTAGTGAGACCCACCGCCGGGAGGTCCCCCGTGCCTCCCAGAGCCTGGCTGACACTTTAATTGATCGTCATTACCATTCATTGCAGACATCAACACCCTTTGTTAATGCTCTCTCCACCCAAAGCTGTTTCTCAGGAAAGTCCCTGGCAAGAAAGTAAAAAACAGGGCCGAGTCCATGAGGCTGGGCTTCTGCTGTGTGTGTAATGAATGCGCCTCTCTTTTCTGGTCTGCTCAGCATGACTTACTTCACTGGTGGTGGCTCTGGAGACCTGGGAGTTTATGTATGGCCATGGAGTGAAGGCTGTTTATGAACGTGGGTTCTTTGTTGCTCTTCCCCCCACATCTCTGGTCCTCTTATGTAAATAAGTCATCAAAAAGCTATTGTCATTCCATTTGACATCTCTGACTCTTATGAACAAAGCACTCTTTCACAGGCCAGATGGTCTGAGATCCCTAATGGTTCAGAGTCCTCCATACAACATCCTTTCATGGCTCAGGAATCTTACATAGGCTATCCCCTGCTGAAGAAAACCACTAGAAGGCGTCTTCTGGGATCTTGGAGGAACCTGTCCATCTTCTCTGTCCCCAGAACCCAGGCCAAACAGGAAATAATGGTGACAGCTCTTTATTTTTCAACCTTCTTAGCTTGTAGTTCGATTTTTAAATTTACTTAGTAAATTTAAAATACTTAGTAGTTTAAAATTTACTGAAAGCCTCCTTCCACCCCACACCTGGTAACTATCAGATAGCAAGGAAGTCAGTCAGAGTGTTGAACTGTTTTGTTCTGTTTTCCTTTAGTAAACAAAAAAGATCCATGTGTATTTTAAGTCATACCTTAGATCAGAAATATCAGGAAACTTTTTAAATAAACAGACGAGTTTAGGAAAAATTAATAAAAGAAACCTGTCTCACCAAAAAAAAAAAAATCAGGATATCTGATTAGAAGAACACAATTTAAAATCAACGGTGTGACTATTGATTTTTCCACTTTCTTACGGTTTTACCACCTTCTGTGCTCTCTCTTGCATTTGCTTTTATTGTTTCTGCTGTCTGTCTGTCTGTCCATTTTAGGTGTGGAAGGACAACCCAACACAACACAGAGAAGGTGCCATTAGGAAGGGCACCCTATGGTTGATTCTACTGTCAGTTTGCTCTAGAGCCATAAGGCAGTGCTGACCACACTAGAAAAGTGTGGCTTATATCTTAACTCTGTTATATTCTGGAAGAAGAAGGATTAGAAATGATAAGCCCAATATGATGATACGAGTCCTCAAAAGTGGACACCTTTCCCCGAGAGAGGTAGGACAACCAAAGAAGAAAGGGGCCCAACCACCCATGGCTGACTTGAAGATGAAGGAAAGGAACTATGTGCTAAGGAATGTGTATGGCCTCTAGAAGCTGGGAAGACTAAGGAGACATGGGGCCTCCAAAAAGGGCACCTAAAAATGAACCCAGCTTTGCTGACACTGATTTTAGCCTCAAGAGACCCATGTTGTCTCTATGACACAGAGAACTATGAGATAATGAATTTAGGTTGTTTTAAGCTGCAAGTGTTATTGTATTTTGCTACAGCAGTAATAGCAAACTAAAGCACCCCAAAAGAAAGGGACCAACACTGTGAATGCAGACTCCTGCAAAAATGTTACTCAGTTAGTTTTGGTCACACTGTACCCCAGAATTTTAATAGTTCACAGTCATCCAGTGCTAGGCTCCACTGGAAACACCACTGCAGGGACTATCCCAGGGCATCAGGTGGCCCACTAGAATGAGAATTATAATACAATTCACCTTATGGTAACAAAGGCATAAATATTCACATAATATTATACAGGAGAGTCCATTATCTCTTTCTAGCTATGGTGAGGACCCTCAACCAGTGTGACTTGGGAAATCATTCTTTCAGACTTGACATTCTCCTCAGTATGATCTATATAGCTTCCCTGTCTATATGTCAAGCTTGTATTCCCCTTTCCTCTTTGACTGTATTCTTTGTCTTAGCATCTACGTGATTACATAAGGTAGAGTCTTTATTGACTGACTCCATTTTGTGTTAAGGGTTGTGCAGTCTGCATGACAAGGGTCCCCCCTTCTCTCTTTTCAACTGTGTTGTGAGGACCACAAGCAGTCATCTCAAACAATGGAGCTGGATGGTTAAACCCTTCTTAGGTGGAAAGGTCATTATCAGTTTGGATTCTGAGCTGAAAAGCCATTTCGGTTTTGTAGAGTGATTTCTTACTTGGAATTGTAGGGCATCAGATATGCCACTTTGGCATAAGGATTATTTTGAGTTGAAGGCAATTGGGAAGAAGAAGATATCAGAAAAGCTCTCTGCTCTCACTCTATTTGTCTAAAAGCAAGACATAAATTTGTAAAGATGTCTCTCTTCCCCAAATCAGGAAGGGAAACTCAAAGGCAACTCTAGACTCTTGTCAGCTCAGAGCTAAGCACCAAGAGGAAGCTACACACAACATCACTAAATAGCTGGTATTTTCTATTAGTTTCCCCCATATATTTACTTCCTATATTTTGCCACCCCTAAAAGCCTAAATCTCTTTGCCTTGTTACTCCTCCACAAATTTATTGTTTTTTGTTAAGATGTAATGTAAACCTCAAATTCTGACCACCCTAAGAGTTTCTCATACTGTGTGTAAGTATAAGGCACCAGTTAATACACTCTATTTTTCTCTTGTTACTGTCTTTTTTTAATGGATTTCTTTTTTTTTTTAAGATTTTATTTATTTATTTGATAGACAGAGATCACAAGTAGGCAGAGAGGCAGGCAGAGAGAGAGGGGGAAGTAGGCTCCCTGCTAGGGAGAGACCCTGGGTTCATAACCTGAGCTGAAGGCAGAGGTTTTAACCCACTGAGCCACCCAGGCGCCCGTTAATCTGTCTTTTATTAGCAATATTCTGCAGGCCCAGCCACTGAACCGAAAAAGGTATAGAAACTTTTTCCTCCCCCGCAGAACCCTAGGATAAAAATGATCCCCCAACATGCTGCGCCAATGTCACTTTGTTTAACCCCATTAGATGGCATCATAGTTCATGGTCAATTACAGTTCAGCATTTCATACCCATGTATATGCAGTATATAAACATGAGAAAAGCAAAAATGAAATTTGGAATATACTGTAAAAATAGCACAGGAACATTGGAGATATTGCCTGTAGTGCTCAGAAAAAAGAGGTAGATTTGATTTTAATACAGAGGTGAGACTGCTGGATCAGGAACTGAGTCATATTTGGAAGTGCTGCATCGGTAGAAGAGGTTGCCCTGGATAAGTCACTGAATTAACATGATGTAGCTACCCAAAATATGGAACTTCCTTTCATATTTCCCTGTCTGTGTGCTCTTCACAAAGAAGAATACTTGGTAATTTAATGTCAGAGTGTGTTGTTTAAAGCTGTGGTGAATGGTTGGTCTGCTTTATCATTGTGTCCCCAACCCAAGTTGTGGCCATGTGATCTGCTGCTGAGCTAGGTCTCCCTCGGTCAGCACTGATGTGATTGACTATTCGGATCTAATTGTAGAAGCTTACGCTTTCCTAGGTGCACCTCATCCCATTTGGTTTTATCACATTGTGAGCCTTTAAAGTGTGTCTTGTTATCTAGATATTAAGAATTAATGTTAATGTCTTAAGTCTGGAGATGATATGATTATATTCTTAATTGCAATTCTTATTAAGATAATTGTGAATGCACATGCATTTCTAAGGGAAAAAAATAGAGATCCCTTATCCCCTTGTCTGATTTCTCTCAATTGTAACACTGTGTAAAGTTATAATATAGTATTTCAATCAGAATACTGATATTGAGACAATCCACTTTTATCTGTATTCATGTGTGTGCGTATTAAGCTTTGTACAATTTTACTACCTACAAACATAAGCACCACTATAGTCAAGATACTGAACAGATCCACCACCATACGATGTCGCATTTATATAAATTTATACCCACCTCTCTCCCTCCCACTGCCCCCTCCAAGTCCCCATCTCTTATTCCTAAACACCCTAATCTGTCCTTCATTTCTATATATACATACTTTTTCATTTCAAAATGGGATCATGCAGTAAACCACCTTTTGGGATTGGCTTTTTTCCCAGCTTAATTCCCTGCTGATATATCTAGGTTTTGTTTGTTTCAATAATTAGCTGTTTTTAATGGCCGAGTACTATTCTATGGTAGGCATGTACCATAATTTGTTTTACTTGTTCAAGAACATTCAGGCTGATTACAGTTTGGCTATTACAAGTAAAGTTTTACCCATTTGTGTGTAAAATAACAATGTCATTTGGGGTGGTTTGTGAAAGAAGAATAGGAGTTACAAAGGGAGAAAGACATTTCCAGCTGACACAGATGGCATCATAAGCAAAGGTATGGGAACCTAAAAGAACATGATGTGCTAGAAAAATTGTGGGGCTTTGGTTTGTGGCAGGAAGGACAGGTGTGTGTATGGTGTATGTGAAAGTTTGTGGAGGAGGGGTCTGAGTGTCGTATGCCTATAAGCAGATATGGGAATGTAATTAGATGGATGTAAGTTGATGAGTGTATGTATGGTGAGAGCATACATGAGTGTTACGCGTGTGTACATGGATAGTAGTTGGTCGGTATGTGAGGACCAGTATAAGGAGATGGGTAGGCCTGTATTATGGGTGGAAATATGTATGAGTCTACAAGTGTATATAACAGAGAATGTATGTATGTGAGTGTGTAGATGGGTATGAGTGAATTAATGTGGGTAGTACATGAATATGAGTGAATAGATGTGTGTGTATGGATATAGGAAGAGATAGGTGTGATGCAAGGAGAGATGGATGTGAGTGTGTGAATCAATATGAATTATTAAGTGTGGTACGTGTATGAATATGAGTAAATTGTATTTAGATGAGTATGACTGGGATGCATGGATAGGTGTGAGTGGATGGTTGTGAGTGTGTAAATGGTTGTGTATATGTGGGTTGGTAAACAGATATAAGTGGTTGTGTGTGTGTGTGTGTGAACAGGTAGTAAGATGTGGGTGAAATGGCAGAGGAAAAGAATGAAGAATAAAAGAGATAAGTAACAAGGAAAGTAATCTGAAAACAAAATATCAAAAGCAGTATAGCTACTTTTAGGAAATCTGATTGCCTTACAGGAAATGAGGAACCTTTACAGATTTTTCTTAAACATATGCAACATATGATTGAAAAAAGGTCTTGAGTAATAAAATCTGGCAAATATCAACATTTCACATCTAAAGACTACACAAAGGAAGTTCTTTAGTTTCCTAAAAGGATCCATTACAGAATTTTCTCTAAAAGCAAACATTTAGTAGGAAAATAGATCATCCTGATCTACAAAATGTAATTTGTATCTAACTTCTTGAAACCATGTGTACTACACTAAACCAGACGTATATGTTTCTTCCAGTTCTCAAAATCTGTTGAATGTTGTTTCAAACAGTCACCATCATGTCCCATCGTATGTTACTAGTAGCTGACACATGTCTAAATATTTTTGTTAAAAATCTTGACAAATACTTTTGGACCAGAAAGCAAACTTCTGCTGTAGATTTTTGCTGTATTTATACAGAACTTTTAAAAATGAAAGAATTTATTTTAAAAAGCATCTTTCCTTTGGATGCTAAACCAATTCCCATTCTCTTTTCTGTGTGGCCTGGGATTAGGTCACTCAGATCTTAAGTTTGATACTATCACATCTCAGAAAAAAGTCCAAGTTCAAGCTAACCATGAAACCCCTGGTAAGATCTAATTTACTAAGAAAAAGTAGCTTATAGCAAAGACTCTAGTAATACTCTTATTGGTCTCCATTCCAAAATACTTTTTGCATAGTCCTATAAATTCAGACCTACCTGAAATGCTAGCTCCAAAATGCTTATCAGTTGTGGAATCTTGGGATATGTAACTTCTAGGTGTCTCAGTTTCATCTCAGGTTTAGTGGGATAATAATACCTTGCATAGTTATTGTGAGCCTTAAAAGTAAGAGAAAATGGTTAGCATGCTGTGTGGTAGGTGGTAAATATGTTATCATCGTTGTCACTATATGGCTTTAATGTCTGTCTGCTTCTCCATATTTTCATAAACCCAGCAGGTGGGAAATGTAATTAGGAGACTAACTATAGATTTCTGAGATTATTCTCCTTTTGCTAAAATATTATGAGGAATTTCAAAGTTGAGTTGGCTAACTGAAATCATATTTTATTTTGTTTTTAAGATTTTATTAATTTATTATTATTAATTTATTAATGCATCTGGGACTCAGTCTCACAACCCCGAGATCATGACCTGAGCCAAAATCCAGAGTCAGACACTTAACCAACTGAGCCACCCAGGTGCCCCAAATCATATTTTATTAAAAGATATTCCGGGATACCTGGGTGGTTCAGTTGGTTAGACGTCTGCCTTTGGCTCAGGTCATGATCTCAGGGTTCTGAGAATGAGTCCTTCCCAGGCTCCACACTCAGTGGGGAGACTGCTTGTCCCTCTGCTCCTCCTCCCTGTTCATGGTCTCTCTCTCACTCACTCTCAAATAAATAAATAAATAAATAAAATCTTTAAAAAAAAAAAAAAGACATTCCAACCTGTAGTCCCAAAAAGGAAAGAAATACTGAAATTTAGGAGATGAAGGAGCGTACTTTTTTAAAGTTAGCAAGTCTAACTAGTATGAAATCATCACTTCACTCCCCCTCCCCAATATGGGCAGATTGGATCAGAACTGGGTGCTAGAAAAAAATGCTTCAATGCATGAATTGATGGGAAAAGAACTGGCCCAGTCACGTTCCTGTCTTGGGGAAAAAAATAGTAATGGTTGCTCAAGCCAGAAGACCGTGAGAGAGAAAGCTGCCACGTCCCAGCAAATAAGTGATGTTTGGAGGAAGGCAGAACAGAGGGCACAGGAGTGGCTAGGGGTGATGACAGGCTAGCTGGAGCTGCCACTGGTACTTGGGGACAGAAGGCATGTGATGTTCCACAGTCTTTCCATCTCACTCTGGGTGTATAGAATATCCATGCTCCGGGAACATCATGACATTCCTACCAGATACGAGAAGAAGCTTTTGTCACCATGTCCCAACTAAGAAATGAAAACTAGGTTCAGATGTTATCGCTGCCAATCATGTCAGGTATGAAAGAGGAAGCACCCACCTCAGAGGTGGAAAAGCAGTGACCACGTTGGGTTCGTGGAGCTTGACTGTGGACTGGCCTCTTTCTCCACATCTCTCTAAAAGGGAAGCAGGCTGTGGTCTCTAGTTCTCCTCATATATTTCAACAATTCAAGAAAGAGCCCTGATGAACATAGGTCTGAAAATCAATGGGGGTAATATCTGGTTATTAATGCTCTACTGAGCAGAAGTAGAAAGAACCTGGTTGAGAAGTTCCTTCGATGTTCCTCTAGAATTCTGAAACTTCATGAAAAACTGCCTACTAATTATTTTGGTGTCTGGGCCAGAGAACAGAGTCTACTCAACTCTTTGGCTCAGGAGTCCCCTGGAACAGGTAGGTCTTGTGGTTCCAGAAGCCTAGCTTTTAGATTCCCTTGCATTTCCATGCATGTATCCTTCTAATAAATGCCCCACTGTTTGAGGTTCTTGAATCTGGTAAGAAGGCCTGTCTGGATTAATTTAATAATTCATTCAGCCCAGAATGCTGCCTCTGGCAGTAGAGTCCAGAACAGATATTTTGTGACATAATTTTTGAGTTCCCTTCGCCACCACAATCAACAACACATTATTGGACATAAGTCTTATTGGATGTAAGGTTGGACATAAGTCCAGCCCTTCCAACCATGAGTTAACAGGCTCATTTTTACAACATATTTACCTCAGTTATGTATTCTTAAGATTTTGCATCACTACAAATAAAGAAAATCCTACTCCCGTCACTTCATGAAATAGAGGCATATCTTTTTATCAAAGTAAGAAGTCTGGAGGTCATCTGAAGCTCAACAATCCTGGTGCTTCAGTGATGGTCTTGGCTTTTCCCTCACGGTTGTAACTACTGTACTAGTGCTACAGTATTTTTTAAATCATGTCATTTTCTTGTCTTTCTATAGAGCAGATAGGCCAGTCCTAGGGTTCCCAGTCTTAAGGTCTAGTTGAGCTCTTCTCCTGTAGGTTTTCTGCGATGGTTTGCAGTTGGCCCATCTCCCAGGTAAATATTTCTGAGAATTCCATCAATCTACATCTGTGGGACACCAATACAAGGCATCACAAACATCCTCTTCCTCTCTCTTCCTTTCCTTTTCCTGAGTTTTCATGCTGGGAAGTCCTATTTACACTAGAAGACAAATATGTCAAATTTCTCATGTGCCCCCTAAGCTGCCTAAAAAGGTTTTCCCTTCCTCTATGTCTTGAGAACTATTTTGTTACCCTGGATCCCAGGATGGGCAACTACAGTTGAGAAACCCTTAGTGAAATCTGCATTGGCTTTCAGCAAGCTTTGGCAATTTCTCAGTGCTTTACTTCCTCCCTGCCCCCCACCCCCCAATGTTGTTTCCTCCCAGAAGCTTTCTTTTAAATGTTTTAAGCTGGTTTTCATTTATTTGTTCATACCACCATGTTCCTAGTTTTCAAACACCAAGATCTTAGATACCATGTTTCTATTTAAAAATATATATAGAGAGAAGAGGCTGACATATCTCAAGATGCTATGGAACCAATATTTGAAGATGTATAGATTTAGAATCTATCCTGCAAATACTGTACGGAGGAATGACGATTTTAGGCTACAAAACTCAATCCTTGTTGGTTAACTGTAAAATTCCAGTTACAACATTAACATTGAAAGAGATGCCATCACATTAAAGATAAATTATTCAGGGACGCCTGGATGGCTCAGTTGGTTAAGCGGCTGCCTTCGGCTCAGGTCATGATCCCAGCATCCTGGGATTGAGTCCCACATCGGGCTCCTTGCTCGGCAGAGAGCCTGCTTCTCCCTCTGCCTCTGCCTGCCACTCTGTCTGCCTGTGCTCACTCTCTCTCTCTAACAAAGAAATAATTAAAAAAAATCTTAAAAAAAAAGATAAATTATTCATGAAGCACTCAGACCTATTTTATTTAGGAAACCAATGGACAGTGTCCAATTAAGTCATTTTAGCTACAGCAGTATTCCAGTGCTGCCTATCAATAAGCTTGTCCTGGTGAAAACTGCTGAAAACTCATTTGCAAGTTTCTTATCACTCATAAATATGCTAATAACTAAAATAATTAAATGACACTTGACATAGTCTTTGACATAAGAAATACGCTAACTAAAGAGGAAAATGTGGTTTTAATTTTTGTTACTCAAAAATGTCATGTGTTTCATATATAAGATGGTTCACTTAGAACTAAATAGACAAAGTAATCCAAGATTTATCTTATTCTTATGTTGCACAATCATTTTGTATTTTTGAAGGGAAATGCCATGAACTGATTCAAATAATGTAAATCCTTATATCTTTTTACACATTTATGACTTTAAAATGATCCATAACATAAATAGTTTTTCACAAATTAAATATATGTATATCTATTTTTCCAATGAATTTATACATACATATATATAGATAGATAGTTGCTTAGCAACAGGCTGGAATTTTTATTAGCTATATTTATTATCATGTCACTGGGGGTCACACACCAGAACACATAGACACACAGACAAAGACACAAACACACACACATCTCTTCACATATTCTTTCTAGGTCAGAGAATATATTGAGAATCATTGTCATAATCATCACTTAGCAAAGAATTGATGCCAGGATCCATCTAACACTCATTTGGTAACAATATGTTGGATTGGAATCAGGTCAGAGGTACTAATAAGGACAATCATTGGGTGAAAATGGAATTCTGACTCTATCCACAATTGTTTATTTCTTCTCCCATCCTCATTACGTCTCCTTTTGGTCTTCATTCATTTCACAGTCATTTTAATAAAACAACCCCTGACCCTATCTCTGGACTGGGAAGAAGTCACAGCGGTGGTGAGTTCAGGCTGAAATGATCATGAGGGTGTTTTCCTTTGCCCCAACTCTCCAACGAGGTTCTTGATCCTAGCGGGGACTGGCATGGGAGAGGAGAGGGTGGGGAGAAGAGAGCAAGAGGAAAGGTAAAAGGCACTACTTTAGTAGACACTAGAACATTTGGCTTTTCATTCTTCATTTTCTGTATGATCACCTATTTTTTTAAATTTATTTGTCAGAGAGAGAGGGAGAGAGAGCGAGCACAGGCAGACAGAGCGGCAGGCAGATGTGTGATCACCTATTAATGATCTGACAGAGAAGTAAACCTCATATCCCACTCCACTCACCTTCTCCTTTCTTTCTGCTCACCTTCTCATCTCTTGTCATCTCTGATTTTTATCTTCATGCATCTGCTTTCCTACATTCTTTCCCACCTATCTCAGTCCTACCCCTTTGATACTCGTAATTCCATGTGATATGACATTAATTCACGTAGAAACATCAGCACATATATTGTTGATGCGGCTGGTTATTCCTTCTAGACGTCTGGCCTGCTCACCCAAGTTTGCAACCAGGTAGGTGAATGGACTGGCCTCACCGACCACAGGCTACTTCAGCAGTAGCAGGGGAATAAATAACCCTTTCCGCGCGCCAATCTTTTCCAGAGGAGTCATATTCAACTCTTTACATCCCAAAACAGGTCCTACATCTCCCTGAGTTAAATGTTCCATGGTTGTCCCTCCGCTCTGAAATAAAATCCAAATGCTTCGCCACAAAGTTCCTCTGTACCTGGTTCGTTCTTTAAGTCTCTGCCCTGGTCCCTCTTTACTCTCCCCTGCTTGCACTTAAGTTTTATCCATGTTCACTTTTCAGGTCCTCAAAGAACCTAAAGTCCTTCTCACTCCAGGGTAGGTCAGGGAAGGGACTGGAAGGGGCTTTGCTCAGGCTCATGCCACGGCTTAGAATCTTTCCCCAGTTCTTTGCCAAGTTTTCTCATATTTTCTCTACTTACATATCATCAACTCAAAGAGAGCCATCCTGACTATGCTTCTCTCAGTACTTTCTCTCTCTCTCAAACACACCTGCTGACACACATACGCACACACTCACCAACGTGCAGAGGTACATGTGTGCACACACAGGCATATACATGCACATAGAAATACATGTGTACACACAGGACTTTTGGACAGAGGGTTAACAGCCAGCTTTGTAGTATCTTCTCAAGTCTTAGGGATCCCTGAGCATCTTACCTTGCTCCTTGTAATCCTCAGGAAATTAGGAATTAGTATTCTAGCTTTAGAAGTGTAACTCTACCAAATCGGAGAGAAATGAGAATCCATCCAGGGACTGAGTACTGGACCAAACCCTCATGACAAAGTTTTATCAAGTGATAAGCAACAAACATTGAAGGCCTGGAGCTTCCTCCAAAAATGGGGATAATTGACAGGCACACCAGAACTCGCTAGATCAGGGAGTGGGTGCTGTGTGACTAGGCAGAAAGCTGAAGAAATATCTAAGAAGTTGGCTTTCCTGAGCTGAACTTACTCATACTTTCTTGGAAGGGTTCTCTCTTTTGAAGAGAACCCCAAAGGACTGGGTGCTCAGAGAAAGAAGAGTTCCGTAGCCACAGCCCTTTAAATGTTCATGTATGAGATGGGAAGCTATTTCATCAGAACTGAAGATTAGACAAGTGTTAGCAAACTATGGCTCACTAGTCAATCTGGCCAGCTGTCTGCTGCTTTCTGTAAATAAGGGTTTACTGGACCAAGTCGCACTTACTCATTTCTGTGTTTAGCTTTGGTTGCTCTTGCCCCACAACTGGAGAGCACATGGCCTACAAGGCCTCAATTATTTACCATCTGGGCATTTAACAGCCAAAGTTTGATGACTCCTGAATTAGAGCCTACAAAGGAGAGTCCTTTTTATTT
>PISX010013062.1:0-49488 GCA_004024625.1 Mellivora capensis | reverse complement strand
TGAAAAAAAAAAAAAAGAATGTTTGGATCAACCAGGAAATCAAAGAACTTAAACAATTCATGGAAACCAATGAGAATGAAGACATTTCAGTCCAAAACCTATGGGATATGGCAAAGACAGTCCTAAGGGGGAAATACATAGCCATCCAAGCCTCCTTCAGAAAAATAGAAAAATCCAGAATACATCCACTCTCTTTATACCTTAAAGAACTGGAGAATCAACAAATTAAGCCAGCCCCGCACAGAATCAGCCTGAAGTCAAAATTGTGAAGTGGATAGAATATAAAGCTAGAAGTCATTTTCCCCAAATTTCCCTTAGCCCTAAAATTCTATCTCATTATAAGGACTTACCAAATTCATTCAGTTGTGTAATTACTTAAAATAACCTGGATACATCCATGTATCTACCCCTGCAGCACTGAAAATCTTGATAATTTGTTTTTAGAACCCAAATTTTATCTTGTATATTGAACAGTTGAAAGATTAGCCATCACATGAGGTTTCTAAGACCAATAAGATTTGATTGGCCTCAGTTCTGTCATCTGTAAATTTAAGACTGCAATAATTACTGTACAATATAGATTAAATTAGATTATAAAAGTAACAGTACTCCTAAAACCAGTATTGCACTACATGTTAACTAACTAGAATTTATTTAAATTTTTTATTTGAATTCAATGAGCCAACACACAGTGCAACATTAGTTTCAGATATAGATGTTAATAATTCATCGGTTGCATGTAACACCCAGTGCTCATCACATCACGAACTAATTAGAATTTAAATAAAATTTGAAAAAGCAAAAGTAAAAGTATTTTAAGAAAAACAAACTAAAAAGTTTGTTGTTAATTGCTTATATGTGTGTATATGTAATTATACATATTATTTAATAAAATTACATATATATTTATATGAAAGTACCTATGGTTTTACTAGCTAAGCTAAGATATTTCTATTTATGGCAGCAGGAAAAAAGCAAAAACAGTTTTCCCCCCCAGAAGTAACAGTGATTCCGCAGGTAGCATTGCAAACTTCCAGTACACATTCCAAAGTTTTTAAACCACATGTTAAATCTTGCATTTTGAAATGACAGATCTTCTCGTGTGGCAAAGCCCTCTCCGTGGAAATGACTTTCTTGAAGACTCATCTCAGCAAATGCTGTAATTTTCTCCCAGCTGGCCATTTCCGATCCCCTTTGTGTGCACTTTTCTTTGATGGAAAAGTTCCCCTCTGTGGTACAGCCTCAGAGATTTAGAAGTTCAGCTCCTGAACAATTGTTTCTCAGAAATATTCAAAATGCATTTTAGATGATGGAATGTCTGTCTCTTTCTCCCATCTCCTCGTACAAGACAATGAGACAGCCAAGAGGTTACTGGGGGCCCAGCCACTTTCATCATCAGAGTGGCTGCTGTTGGCAGTGATCTTGGGGCTGGCTTGGCGGGTGGGAACTCAGCTCTGTCACGTGGCGAGCGGATGATTTGGTTAATGAGCACATGCTCCCATTAGAGTGCCTGCTTTTGGACGGAGCAAACCTGTTTGCATTCTAATTGCTCTCCTTGGTGGCTTAGGCTTTCTCCTGTCGCCTCTCTTCTAACAGGATTTCAAACTTGCGCAGCCCTGAGTATAAGATCCCCATACAAAGCCATACTATACTGAGCCATAGTGCTTTCTTGGAGGTAGCCTGATGGGTAGCGGGAAAAGAGCATGAGGGCATGAAAAGACCTGTGCTCTTACCCCATTTCAGCCACATGCAAGAGGCATAACGTTGAACACATCACTTTGCCTCTGAACTTCTACTTCCCTGTTAGCAAAATGAAGATTTTGAATGAGATAGTTCTGAGATCCTTGTTAGCTCTCAAATCAAAGTAACTTTTTCTTTTATTGCAAAGCCTTTAGAAAATTAGAATCTGTCCATTCTCAACCCTGACTGCAAAACTTGCCCTTCTATATACGTTTTTAGATTCTATTCTACGGAACTTCTGCATGATTAGATAAATATAAACCTAAATCTATAATAGGCAGTTTCAGTGAGTTAAAAATATCCTTAGGATCATGCTACTACAGTTTCGACTCCCTTTCATTTTCTTTTTCTTAGACTTCAGCAGTTTTAACAAAGCAGGAATCTTTTAAACAGTGGTGACGAGAAAACAGACACTCAAACACAATGTGTGAAGGAAAGACTGTGGCTGATTCATCCTAATGTGCACAAAGCTTAGTACTGAGTACGAGGACTTAGTACTGAGTACGAGGACTCAGTACTAAGTGAGCGCCCTGAAGCTGAGTGAGCTACAAAGTGGGGGTGGTTGAAGACCACATTATTGTCGCACAAAAATGATGACTACAACAGAAAAAGACCAACAAAAACAGTGTATCTGAAAATTTTGTAAATGATGATAACATTTTTACATATAAGGAGGGCAAGACTTACTTGGTAATGATACTGAGAATAATAATTATTTGGGAAAGCAGGCAATTAGAAACTTTCTTCAGACCATCCACCATACTTAAAGGTAAATGGGTCTGGGAATGTGAAAAATGAAGCCATAAGGACCAGAAGCAATTGAAGAAATATTTATCTGCAGGAGGGATGAGAAAAAGGCTTCTAAAGACCATAAGATCGATAGATTTTTAAATGTTAAATCTGCTTTGTCAAAAGTCAGCATGAAACAATGAACCAAGCCCAACTGATGTCCATTCCTGTGGGTATCAGCTGTAATGCTTTCTATCATTTGTTAGTATTACCCTGGAAAAGTAATCAGAATGCTTATGGATAAAGTTACTGAGCACATTTTAGAACAAGGTGTGTGTGTGTGTGTGTGTGTGTGCATGTGCGTGTGTGTTTCTATGTTTTCCTTCTCTTGTGTGAATACCTAGGAGTTGACTTTCTGGGTTATATGTTAGGTTTATCTTTTTTTCATTTGTAAGAGCATAGCCAGCCTTTTTCAGAATAGAATACCATCGTACGCTCCCACCAACAATGCTTGAGTGTCCTCTTAGCTCTACGTCCTTGTTAACATCTTGTGCCAGAAATCTGGTCTTTCTTTTTACGTATTCGAATGGTGTGTATTTCACTGTGGTTTTAGTAGGCATTTCTCAGATTACTAATGATGCAGAGAACATATGTGTTTATGGGCATTTGTGTACTTTCCTTATGGACAATGTCAGTTTAAATATTTCACAAATTTATTCTATTTGTTCTTGTGCGTTTTTTAAATACTGCTCTGTTAAGGACTTATGCCTATCTCAGGTACCAGCCCTTTGTCAAATACATATTTTATAATGATTTAATTATTTTCTCCAACTTGGGGACTTGCTTATTCATTTTCTTAATAGTGCCTTTTGATAAATAGAAGTTTTGCATTTTTAAAAATATGTGTAAAGTCTAATTTAGCATTTTTTATTATTATTAATTCCTACAATTTGTCTAGGAAAACTTGGCTGGCTAGCAAATTATGAATGTTTACTGCTACATTATTTCTCTAAAGCTTCATTATTTTATCTTTTATGTTAAGTTTTTGATCCACTTTGAGTTAATTTGTGTGTAAGGTGTGAGTTAGGGGTAAAGTTTCTTTCTTTCTTTTATTTTCTTCTTCTTCTTTTTCTTTTTGGTGGATATCCAGGTAGTCCATCATCATTTGTTAAAGAGATTTCCTTTCTCTGAAAGGTTATATGTGGCACTTTTGTCAAAAACTGCATGTATGAGTCTATTTCTGGGTGCTTGGTCCTAGTCCATAAATCTATTTGTTGCTTCCTATGCCAACTTCCCTCTGTTTTAGTTTCTGTAGTTCTAGAGTAAATCTTGAAATTAGATAGTATGAGACCTCTAGCTATGTTTCATTCTTTTTTTTTTTAAGCTTGCTTTGCTTTTTGGTTTTGGTTCTAAGTCCTTGTGTGTGTGTATCTTAATATATATGCATATATTTTTTAAAGATTTTTTAAATTTATTTATTGGACAGACAGAGATCACAAGTAGGCAGAGAGGCAGGCAGAGAGAGGGGGGAAGCAGGCTCCCTGCTGAGCAGAGAGCCCGATGCGGGGCTTGATCCCAGGACCCTGGGATCATGACCTGAGGTGAAGGCAGAGGCTTTAACCCACTGAGTCACCCAGGCGCCCCTTAATATATATTTTAGATCATCTTTCAGTGTCCATAATAAAATCCCCCTGGGATTGGCAATGCTTACATATACTGCCTTTTCTGAATTTCCTTTTCTCTACTCCCTCACATTTGCCCCTTGCAGTCACCTCAAGAAAAAACCATGTTCATCTGTCTCCTTGTCTCAGGCTCTGTTGTGCGCAAATGAAGGTGTTCTTCATGTCCACTTACCTTCACTGGTCTTATGTCATACTTTGTGTGCGCTTTCTCTAGCTTAGTATTTTTAACATATCATAAACATACTTTTTAAAAAAGATTTTATTTATTTATTTGAGAGAGAGAGAGAGAGCACAGGAAGAGGGAAAAGGGGCAGAGAGTAGGAGGGAGAAGCAGACCCCCACTGAGCGGGGAGCCCAACACGGGGCTCATTCCCAGGACCCTGAGATCATGACCTGAGCTGAAGGCAAATGTTTAACCGGTGACCATAAACTTATTTTTAAAAAGACTTACTAAAGTCTTTACCAGAAGTGTGGATTGGGTTAGAAGTCACAAGTCATTGGAATACACCATTGCTAACTACTACATATATATCCATGAAAAATTCACTATGACACGTTTCTACATTTTAAAAAATGAACATATTTTTCTGTGTTCTACCTACTCACAAATGTTTTATACAAATTTTGTATTAAAGTAAGATGGTCTGTGTAACATGATTTTAAATTGTGGTTTGTTAGTACAAATATAGGGGACTATGGATGTAAGAAGTCATTGATAATAATTTCTTTTCTATATATTACCTATAACAAGCGAGTATTTTTACTGTGCTGTTAGATTTATTACCACATGGGTTTTTTTTTTACCTTGAAATATGAGTATCCTATAATATTGACAGGGTCCCTTCCAATGTCAGAAATAGTGCCCCTCTCCTCCCCAAGATCTTCATGTGATCTAAGGTACTATTACTGCCACAATCATAATAAGACATGTCCATAAAAGCAGGAGATACATATATTTTTACTGTTTTCCTAAACTGAAATTTGAAACAGTATTGTAAAGATTATACATGAGTGTGAAGTGTTGAGCGATTTGCAGTAATTCATTTTGGATTCAGGGTCTGTGACTTTCTTCCCTCTATGGACCCCATGTTGCTGTCTAACAGATCAGCCTCATACATGGAGGATGTTGGGCACATGAATTTTCTTTTCATCCAGCTTAAATGTCTGTGGCAGTTCCCCTGCCTGAGTCCCACCCTGCTTGCATACCCAGACGGCAAACATCTCCACACAATCCTTCTACAAAGCCTCCAGAAGATAAGAAATGAATGGTCCTTGTCCTTTTCCTTCTTCCCATTAATCCATATTTCTCTGCTTGATTTTCTTGAATGGCAGACTTCCCAAGCCAAAGGAGCGGCCAAAGAGAAGTCTTTCTATTCTAGTCTAGAAGGAGAGAACACCACAATGTCTCTCGCCCTGCCTTTTATCTGTAACTCATCTCTTCTTAAATTGGCATTTCTGCAAAATGGGGGATTAGTGATGTATTCTCTGGTGGTCCTGAGGGATTGCTGTCATCCTCCCTCTTGTCCAGTAGTTGGCTGAAGGGGTCCAACGTATGCCGTTGATTTACTATGATATATTTTCACAGATGTTATTTGGAGTTTGGTCTGACCAGGTGAAGCAGGGTCATTTATCATTAAGTGACCTGAGATTTTTATGCCAGGGAACACTAGCATGAAAAGCAAGGTTAATAATGGGAAGGAACGAGGATGTGTCTGTGTGATAATCTTCCATCCTTTGCTGCCGAAACAGCAGCCACCTGGTCATCCGGAGGAGTGAGCCTCCTAGAGCCTGTTTCTCCCTCTGCCGTAATCAGGCCGTGCACGGAACAGAATGGTGCTCAGGCTTCTGGGAAGAGGAAGGTGCGGAGGTCATGCAGAGCAGAATTAAGGAAGCAGCTGGACCTGAGGACAGCTGAAACATAGCTGATAAGTGCAGATGCACAGATCCCACTGCTACTGGAGGCTGTCGGCTTACATCTTACTTTCAACATTGTGAATAGGCAGGACTATTTTATTGTCAATTTAGCAATTAAAAACCAAACATGGGGGGAAATATGGTAGCTTCTGGTTGTCACACAGTCTCCTTATAAACACTGCTGATAAAGTCCTGAGAACTCTCCTTGTTCTGTATTTCCCTAATGTCAAAAACAGCTGGGGATGCAGAGAAGGAAGAGTTAATATTCATGTTCCTTCCACGTTCCAGGCCTGAGGGAAACCTTTTCTCTAAATCATGTTGTTTAATCCCATTATAATTTGGAAGCGGTATTCACGGCAAGGTCTCAAAAGAAATTAGCTTTGAATCTTAGTATTTCACCAGCTCCTTCTCCCATAGGGGTTACATCCACTTACTCCTTTGTGTGTTGAATTAAAAGAAAAAAAAACCTTAAAATTTCATTGTCTGTATTATTAAGAAGACCATATTTAAAAGGTTAGCCAGAGGGACGCCTGGGTGGCTCAGTTGGTTAAGCGGCTGCCTTTGGCTCAGGTCATGATCCCAGCGTCCTGGGATCTAGCCCCACATCGGGCTCTCTGCTCAGCGGGGAGCCTGCTTCCCCATCTCTCTCTGCCCGCCTCTCTGCCTACTTGTGATCTCTCTCTGTCAAATAAATAAATAAAATCTTAAAAAAAAAAAAAAGGTTAGCCAGAATGGCAGGGATATTAATCACGCCTGCGGCGAGGAGGACCATGTTGAGTCGGCTTCCATGTCCCCCCTTCTCCAGGACCACCTCATGGGTGGTTCCAGGAGCTGCTCTTAAGAATGCCGGAAAGAGCGGTCCAGAGGCTGCTGCTCTCCCTGAGTAGGTGAAGTGAGGGAAGATGGATTCTTCTATCCTCTCACCAAAAGATTGCTTATTCTATTCAGATTTATAGTGTCTGCAGACCAAGAGCGCTGTCACTCATGATGGCTCTGGCCATTATTTATTTATCCGTGCAGGCAGCGCCTGTAACTCACAATTCACCGGACAGCTGCTGTGCTCGCCTGCCATGAATCATTCCCTCTTTCTCTGCTAACGCTGTCAGCCTCCTTTGAAACCGACCCTCTCCCACTTCCCAGCCTGCGTACTTGGCATGTCTTTGACTGCTGCCCTCCCTTTCCAGAAGGGAACAACTGACCCAGACACAGGACACAAAGATTGACCATACACAGTTTAGAAGGTCATTTTGAACCCATGAGAGAGACATCTGATTTCACTTGACCTAATGAGAAGGATCTTCCTTTCCACTCAAGTTGCGAGCTGATGGAGTGTGGGCACGGGGCTGCCGAGGGCAGTAGGGGGAGAACCTGCCAGGAGTAAATCTACACCAAGGAAAGAAGGCAAGAAGGACATGAAACAAAGATGGAGAGGAAGGGATGCCTCTATTCTGGCATTCTGTTTTTCTTTTTTCCTTCGCTTTTTTCCTTCAGCCAATGTGAGTAAGGTTTCTGTATCTTGGAACTGAGAGAAATCTGATGAAGAAGCAACCAGTGCATTTATTGATGAGATGGGAAGGGGTACTAGAGACAAAAGTAGGTGAATCCAGAGAGATGGAACTGTCTTATGACTGACGGACTCAGCCTTCGCAACATCGATGGTCACATGGGCCAACGTGGGCAGAATAAGTTCAGCGAATCACATTTAGAGGAATTGACGAACCCGTTCTCCACCATCTCCGGGAACAGAGACTGTGCTCAATTTATTTCAAATGTGTGATACATGGACCTTTGGTACACTGCATTTGTCAGGCTTTGATGACTACTAGATAGTATTTTTCTCACTTTCAAAAGATCAAAACTTGTGGGCGGGGATGGGGGGCCTGGGTGGCTGAGTCAGGTTAAGCGTCTGACTCTTGGTTTCAGCTCAGGCCATGATCTCAGGGTTTTGGGATCCAGCCAGGGCTCCGCTCTCAGTGGGGAGTCTGCTTAAGATTCTTTCCCCTCCTCTCCCTCTGCCCCTCCCCAACACCTGCTCATGTGCTCAGCCTTTCTCAAATAAATAAATAAAAATCTTAAAAGAAAAAAGAAAAGATAAAAACTTGGGTGCAGAAAAGTTGCTATGTACTCCCCAAATCACTAACAAGTAGTAGGAACAGAGACAGGATTTGAAGCTACATCTGCCTGACCTGGATGGACGTGTTTGTCTATTCTCAGTTTATTTGTTTAAAGATTTATTTATATGTGTGAGAGAGAGAGAGAGCACATGCATGTGCATGGAAGAGGGGGGCCAGTGTAGAGGGAGAAACTCAAGCAGACACCCCGCTGAGCACAGAGTCCAACATAGAGCTTGTTCCCATGATCCCTGAGCCCAAACCAAGAGTCGAACCGTTAACTAACTGAGCCACCCAGGGCCCCTACTCTCAATTTATTAATAACACTAGTGATGCTGGTTATTTTACTAACTCTAGTAGTTGTATTTTTCTGAGATAATAGACAGGCATGATCAAAAGGACCTCACCCACCAACCAGCACCTAAAATCTTAAAAATTATATTGCCTAAAATCTTTATTTCTAGACTTTTCTCTGAATTCAGATTTTCTTAATTGCTGTGCTTCTAGGCAGAATACTTACTGTGTCTAAATATGTTATTCAGAATACTTTTTCACATTCAAAAGGAATTTTTGCCTGTATTGTCATCTAATCATATTGATTAAAGAATCTATGTTTTAGATTCCTGTTGATTAAATCTACATTTTAGTCTTATTGATTAAGTCTCTGTGCTTTATGTAGAGCTCTTTCATTTATAAATGTTTTTCGGATACACTGTTTAATGTGAACGTCACAGGTCCCTGTGTGAGGAACATGAAGACCCCATTTACATATTAACTGATTTTTAATTTTTTTTTATTCAAGTAGAGTCGACGCACATTGTTGCATTCAATTCAGGTACACAAACGGTGACTCAGCATCTCTCTGTGTCTGCTGCATATGCACGTATATGTATGGAAGCACACGTGTAGAGATGATTTCCTGTGGTACCATCTGTCACCGCACAACCCTACTACAACATGTTCTCCGTGTTTCTATGTCTGATTCTGCTCTTCGTTGGTCTGCTCATTTGTTTGGGTTTTAGATTCCACGTGTGAGTGACACCTGGGACTTGGAAGGTCACGTAGTTTGGGAGTGGAAGAGCTGAGTGCTTGAAATGCTGAACTTGACCCAGGCAGGGAGCATTGAAAGACTATGCTGGGAAAGCATGTGACTTTGATTCATTTGCTGCCCAGGAGGAAAAGGAAATACACTTTACAAAAAAAAAAAAATTGTAATTAGCTGTAACATGACTAAACAGGCTCTGTTATGAAGCAGAAATATTTATAGACTATTAAGTGTAAAAGGAGAGCTCATTAATTCACAAAGATTATAAAAGCAGCTTCCAAGTTGTACTCTGGGATCAACGTACTCTGAACCAAAACTAGTAGATTAACTGTTATAGAGAAAGAAAAACCCAAAACAGGTGGAGGATTCCAAGAGTGCACTTAATCCAGTTAATTTACCGGACAGGGAGTTAGCCACTTGCAAAGTAGGTTGCTGAAATATTGTCGGTGACCTCCGAGGAACCGCGATCGGTGAGTCCGTGAGAACGCAGGTGAAGTAACACCCTGTGCTTCCTTCAACGTGGATTCTCCCAGCAGGAGCCATATTGGACTCACAGATTTTGTTTTTCCTTTACAGAGGGCATAAGAAAAGTAGCCATAAAACGGGGTTGTTAAAATTAAGCATGCGTCAAAATCACCTGGTGGGCTGGTTGCAAGCAAGACAAAGCAGACTGTTGTTGGGCTTCCATTCAGGAGGGTCAGGAGGTCTGGATGGGGACTTGAGAATGTGTTTCACACACTGTGAGGTGCTGCTGCTATACTCTTCCAGCAGCCACACATTGAGAACCCCTGGGTTAGTCATGGTGCCCTGCACTCACGTGACCGTTGGACATTGTCTTCTCTGCAGCCATCTGGGGAAGCCTGAGTGTTACGTAAGGACACTGTCAGGCTGCATTGCTTCTGTCATCTCCAGGCCCAACTGATCCAACAACTTCTTTCAACCGAGCTTATGTTAACTGTGCTGTCAGTGACCAGAGGAAGCCTTGGGGCACCCTAGCTCTTTTCAAGTCGCCTAATTGAGTCATGCATGCACCCTTTTCTCTAACTTCAGAAAAATGGAATTCACTCTAAATGGTTTAGGTAGAAAATAAATTTCCCAATGATACCCAAGTGAATGACAGAATTGTTAGGATGGCCAAAGATTTATACTTAATGATAAAATGGCAGGGATAATGCTCAAAACCGTAACATCAAAGTGGCCTATTGCTGTGTCCTACTGGTATGGCTGAACTTGCAAACCATCCTCGTTCCCAAAGCCATATGGCGTCATTAGCCTGCCTTTGAAATCTTTAGTGTGTCCACAGCTTCCATTCCTACTAGAGTGTAGAATCTCCCCACAGAGCCTTTTTCCTAAAGTTGCTCCCGTCTGCACTGAGTTCTGTGGGTCCATGTAACCCTAGGTCACAAACCTGTATCCTAACCAAAAGTGAACTAAGAAATACATGTTTTGGACTTTACCTTGGAAGGGCATAACTTAGAATGTGAGGGGCCTATCCAAATTTATGGAGATGTTCCAAAAATGTCAGATGACCTTCTCAGTAGTTGTTCTGATTTATGGTATGTTATGAATGGTGCCAGACCTAATGTGTTAAGACAACGATGAGACATCTTTCATGTTTCTGTGGCTAAGCTGGGACGAGCTAGGTGGTTCATGCTTAAAGTCTGTCATGCATTTATACTCAGAAGTGGTTGGGGCTGTGTCCATCTGAAGGCTGGACGAGGCTGGATGTATAAGAAGGTCACTCACATTGATGTCAGTTGGAGATGCCTATCCGCTGAGAAGTCATCTGGGGATGTCATCATCATGATGGCATGATTTGGGGAGAACACAAGTGAAGAGTAGGTGTGAGGCAGGGATAAGAAGAAATGTCCAGGGTAGTCCAGAGGACTATCCCTATATTTGGCACAGGACCACTTCCATCATTCTCTTTGGATCGCAGGACCTGCCCAGATTCAAAAGGCAGAGAGGGGCTCAGAAGAGCATGAGGGGCTTGAGTTGTGGTCCTGACCATCTTTGGAATACCGTCTGCCAGGGTGCTGCTTGAAAGTGGACAGACGGAGCATTTTTGCAGCTAATTCAAAAAGCAAACAGTGCCCACCCCACAGGTGTGTGCATGCACACACCACACACATGCGCACCTCAGTATTCAATCAGGTATGTTCCAGTGCCGTTTTCAGATACTGAGGTAATTGTCTTTACAGCCTACTTCTATACATGCAAGACAAATTTAAGATCTCTCACTGTGATGGAAATAGGATGGAGATGAGATGCGGGCCTTCCCTCCCAGTCACAGGTGAAAAGTCAGGTTCACCAACACAGATTTCCATACTGATGCTGTCTAATGATGTACATCATTTCTGCCTTTCCTTTTTGTCCTAAGTCAGTTTTGGGGGGGAAAATGTTTATACCGCAAACATGGGGTTACACTGGACCATCAGATTGCTACTCTTGGTTTTGTCTGTTTGTTTGTTTTTAAATTTTATTTACTTATTGGACAGAGAGAGAGGGATCACAAGTAGGCAGAGAGGCAAAGAGTGAGGGAGAAGCAGGCTCCTCGCTGAGCAGAAAGCCCTACGCAGGGCTCGATCCCAAGACCCTGAGTTCATGACCTGAGCTGAAGGCAGAGGCTTAACCCACTGAGCCATCCAGGTGCCCTACTCTTGTTTTGAAGTCAAACCCCACAAATTGAATATCCTCATAAATTAGTAGTTTGCTATAAATAATAAGTTGCATGTTAGGATTGATCTTTAAAAACTAAGGCATCCATTCATTCTGTGACTTTGTTGCTCAAACACAGAGCTAGTTTCATCTTTGACAGACAATTGTGTATAATGTCATGACCACATTTTCTTTGTTGACCGGCTATTAGATCAGAGAATAATGATCCTCATTATTCCATCCACCTCTGAAAAAAACAGTAAAAGTGGGTACTGTCACTGGCTGTCCCTGTTGAGAATCTTTATAGACACAGCTTTGCTGTGGAGTTTGCTGTCAAGCTAAAAGAATTCTAGACAACACTCAAAGTTTCTTCACACTTGATTACCCGAGGCATTCCTGGACACCCACTAAGGTTATTTACAAGCCCTCACTGAGATCACTTAGAACTCCTTCAAAACCCAAGAGCTTCTTCGACTCTTTGGAAATTGCTTCCAAATTCCAACAGTCGCAAAGAAGTTATTTCTTTTGAATACTTGTCAAATAATTTAGTGCAGTCATGAAAACGGATGCAGATGGGTATATTGAATTGTGCTGCATGAAAACTCTCTTACATATGGAATTAAATTAAATAATATAAATGCTGAGTCTTTTCATTTTTCTGTCTGTCCCCTCACAATAAGGTATCATTTTGATGTGAATAAAAGGCTCCACTACTCTTAAAGTAATAATTTAAAAATATGAGGATTGAGTTTTACGATTTGATTAGAGGAAGAAGACTGTGAGTCTCACCTTCTTATATATAAATATTAAGTCCTCTACTTTCAAGATGAATGTACCACCCTCAGTTGGTCCTGAAACATTAAACTCTAGGGTTCCTAGAATCTGCCTTGTCCATAAGATAATTATCTATTCTTCTGCTGAAAGAGAAGACAGAAGCTGGCGTGATGAGCTCAGGAAGGGGAGGGCCAGCTAACTGCTTTCCAAATTTTCACCAGGTCTTTCTGTTTATAGCCCAGCCTTCTTACCAACTTCCAGGGAATTAGGAGTTCTTTAACAAAAATCAATGGCTTCCCAGCCTTTCCTAATGTCATTTGGCTTTTTAGGATCTACTGAATCAATTATTAGTCTACCATCTCCTTTCTATATTACTGTTTTTCTTACTGTGTCTCCTCTCAAATTGCATGTTTTTGTTGAATTATTTTCCTTTCAAAATAGCTGCTTACTATATTTTAGGGAGATTTAAGAAATAAAAATACAAAAACTTTTTTTTAGGGTAGAGAGAGTGCTCCATGTGGTACTATAGTAATGGGTACATGTCATTATTCATTAATCCAAGTCCATATTATAATGGACAACACAAGAGTGACCCTGGTGTAAACTTATGGACTCTGGCTGATAATCAGGTATCACTGTGGGTCCATCGGTCATAACAAATGTATCATATGGTGAGGGATACTGACAGTGGGAGAGGATGCTCAGGTAAGGGGCAGGGGTAGTGAGGGGCAGGGCATGTGGGACTGTATCTGCCTCTCAGTCTTGCTTTGAACCTGAAATTATTCAAAAAATTAAGTCTTAAAAAATAAAAAATCCTATGATCAATTCTCCATTTTAACCTTTTTGTGTGGTTTTATACTTTTGCCTGCCCTTGACATAATTCAGAATATTCAGTCTAACAGACTGAATGACTACCAAGGTGCATGATAAAATACTTATTTGGTAAAAAAATAAAATAAAATAAAATCAATATATCATGTTCATACAAGTAAGATGTGCTGAGTCAATATATTTAAATCATAAAACTAATTTTTCACTTATTTCCAATTACAGATTTTTAAAATTTTCCAAAATATAAATATACATTTTGCATGCAAAGTGGTTATTAAAAACTAAGTAGTGAAGGGGTGCCTGGGTAGCTCAGTTGGTTAAGCATCCCACTCTTGGTTTCAGCTCAGGTCATGATCTCAGGATCATGAAACCGAGCCCCAGCTGGGGCTCAGAGCTCAATGCAGAGTCTGCTTGAGATCATTTCCCTCTCCTTCTCCCCCTCTGCTCATGTTCTCTCTCTCTCAAGTAAATAAATCTTTTTAAAAAACAAAGTTGGGGATGTTTTGTAGAGAAGAAAATAGATGACTCCAGAAATCATTTAAAGAAGCCAGAACCATGATTCTCTGAGAGTTGACTTTTGGCTGTATGAAATGTGATGAAACATTTGGAGAAAGCTTGAAAACTGAATGGTAGCAGTCTCATGAAGGAAACAGTAAGGATTGTTTTTAATTGAATTTAAGGATTACATCATGCTTTGTGAAAGACATAAACATGTGGTCAAAATTTGGGACACTGTGGAGTTACAACAGATGCCATGATGGCAATATGGAAAGAGCACATGACTTGACTCTATTGGAACATGAGCAATGCTCTCCACGATACAGGATGTATGATGTCGGCCAAACCATACTCTCCCTTTATGCTTCCAGGGCTTGGCTGACTATTTGTGGGCTCCTTTGAGTTATGCCATGAAGACTGAAAGGATTAATTGAATTTGTCTTGGACTTAGTCAAAACATTTGTAGGTTAGATCCTGTCCATAAGCTACCCGCTCTTCCATCAGAGGAATCAGCATACCTACTAGATGTTGAATATCAAGAATCAGTAATTCTTCATCGAATGTCCATACACTCTTGTCTTAGTCAGTTTTCCATTAGCAGAATGTATAGTAGAGCCTCAGGAGGGACTGCGTTCCCCGCATGCCTCTTCCTAACTTTGATGAGCTCACTAGCTTTAGTATTTTTCCTTTCTGGACACCTGCCCTGCCTGAGCACCATATTTAGTCAGTTCTTAGACTCTGAAGCACACATTCAAAATCTCAACTCCGTCCTCTGCTCTTCATCTTCACTTTCAGTACCCATGGCCAGCTTCTCATCCTTGATTTTTGTTCTGCCGAAGTACATGTATAAGAATGGTTAGACTCGGAGCCTCCAGTCTTGCTTTCTACATAACCATGAGAAAATCCACATAAAAAATGTGTCTGTATCACTGTCAAAGTTATATAAGATAAAACAATGATTTCTTTTTAAATTTAAAGGCCGTGTGCCTTTGCATGACATGGCAGGATCTGGGCCGTCCGGCCACTGATCACCTTTACATTAACCAATGATATATCCTTTTCAGCCTGATCGTAAAGGACCCACCATTGGGTTCCCTCTTGTTGGAATACCAGCTCATGTGTCTTTGGTCTGTCCATCACCTACTCATCCTGTTTTTGAAGACTTGGCCCTGGCGCCATTTTCAAAAATGTTTCCCTTACTGCCCATTCCTCAGTCTGAGTTGGGTTCTGTCCTATTCTCTACTCCCACTAAACCCTGAATATCACTCTAACAACACCTTAATATAGTTTATCACCACATGTTATGTCCAGCTAAATGACCAATATCAGGCCTTCTGCAAGCAGGGACCATGTGCTGTTTTTGCTACGGCATTCACAGCCCCTAGCGTAAGCAATTAATAAGTACTCACTGAATAAATACATGATTTTGTCCTCTCCCAGATCATTTGGAAGAAACTTTACATTCTTAAAATGATATTTGGTATCCTTTGTAAATAGTCTAGAAAATAATTGACAGAGAAATGTTACATCAAAAAAAGTAACTTTGGGTTTCTGTCATAGACTTGCTAAATTTCAGTTTTATACCCACATGCAGCATACAAAAGTGCATTAAGCAGAAGTAATTATCAAGGAAAATATCTTCATGACACTTGAAAAACAGGCTTCATTCTGGACTGCCACCGTAGGTGTAAGGGCCACAGCAATGGGATTTTGCAGTATGGGAGGGAGCTTGGGCTCTACTCTGAATGCAAGGAAAGGCAGGGGTATATAGCCAAGGAACAGGGTGTGGTCAGTGCTTGGAAAATTGCTAAAAGGAAATATCATACGATGGATTCTGCATAAAATGACTTAGCAGGAACCTTGCCAAACTTGGTCTCTTGAGGACATGCCCAAGGATGGTACCTCATCAAAACAGGTTCAGGGAAGCCATACAGAGTAGTTAAGGAGAGGGTCAATATCCGTGGCAGTTAATGACAGATGCCATTAGTACATTATTCTCATTTATTATATCAGTGAACAAAGGAATGTCTTTGTAGAAAGAGCTGACTTATTTGTAGTACAGAATATATATAAACTTCGAATTGGTTCGTCTTTTTTCAACACCATAAAAATTATTTCTCCAAATACCGGTATAATACAGAGACTATCCTAGAGGGAGATTTTAACAAAATCAGATGTACGGGTGCCTGGCGGGTTCAGTCAGAGCATCCCGTGACTCCTGATCTCAGGGTTGTGAGTTCAAGTCCCACATTGGGTGTGGAGATTACTTAAAAAATAAAATTTTAAAAGATAAATTAATTAAAAATAAATTAAAAATCAGATATGATTATTATTTGGCAAAGTCTGTGACTCCCAGTCTCCTGGGTTCCCTGAGGTCCCCATCTCTGAGATGAATGGAATGTAATCAGGAAAAGATTTTTATTTGATAAAGAGTTAGAAAAATTAATTATACAAACATCAAACATAAATTCATAAGTAGAAAGAGCATTATTTGAATGTATATACCCATAGCCCTTTTCCTTTGTAGACTGGAATCACTACACAATTTCTGAATAAGCCACAAGCAAGCAGCCATTGGCCATATTCTAAGTGTAACAACCAAATCATAGGTTATTCAAATAAAATGCCTTTGCAAATCATTTGTTAAAAATAGTGGGTGTGAGTTTTAACAGAGAACTATCTATCCAAGTTCTTGTTAAAACTACTTACAGTTCTGTTTTCACAATCCATTTGCTTAAGCATGATGTGAGTAAAGGAAAAGTGGGAAGAATCTGTCTCACAGGCAACAGGTGATATGTCTTCTGTCCATCCGTGAATCTCAACGGAAACCAAACAAAACAGAAGAAAGTTTGGCAAGAGATGAGCGATAACCCCACTTTAATTCCGCCACCCCCTCCTCCCCGCCCCCGCCTGTAAGTGCTCTCAGCTGGGACATTTGTTTCATCCTGCATTCATGAAACCATTTCACAGTTGTGCGAACATACCGATACAATTGATCTGGGTAACACAATAACTTGAGAATGATTGGGCAGAACTCCAAATTCAAAAAGTAACAGAACATGCAAAATTGAAACTCACAGACTATTTTTTTGGTAATTGAATTTCATTCAGTTTTGGCCATTAAAAGAAATGTGCAAAAAAAGAACTGTTTCCAATTGCAGTTTCAGGAAACAACCGGGATAACATGAATCAGAAATACACTTCACAATGTACATTCAGAATCATCTGCGTCACCAGTTTTATACATCTGACTTTAAAAACCCTCCTTTATTTTAAGAAAAAGAAATCCCTGCATATCTACAGTATGAAGCCTGTCAGAGCACACGATTGTAGAGGAAAAACAATAGCTTTTCAATGTTTTACATCTGTTAAGAGCTATCTTAAGAGATATCACTAGATCATTAATGCAGCTTTTCTAGCGATAGTGTTAAGAAAAGTTTTCTGGAATGACATTGTTGTCTTGACACATAAAATATAAGCAGCCAACGGGAAAGGTAACAATCCTTTTGTAACATTTGAGCTGCTTGTGCCTAGGGATTGTGTTCCAAAGGTGAGCAAAGAGGTCTTGCATTCAGAGGGTGGTGGTCCCCTTCTTTTCACCAGAAGTTTCCAGAAAGTGTGCACTCAGCAGTGACAGTTTAAACTGCTAGCGGGAGACTCTTGTTCTCCACCAAGATAATGAAGAGTCATGACACATTTTATCGGAGATCTCCACATCACAATGCAGAGTTTCCACCAGAAAAACCTGAGAATAACTGTTTCTGGTTGTTTGTTTTTTGTTATTAGTTCTTTCCATCCTTATCTGCCATCCTTATTCCCAATTCACACCCTCTTCTGCTTTCCACCTTAAATGATAAGTAAAACACATGGAGCACTGGGAATTATATGCAACAAATGAATCATTGAATATTATATAAAAAACTAATGATATGCTATATGTTGGCTAATTTAATTTAACTAAAAAATAAAATAAAACACATAGAATGGTTGTTGGAATATTACTATACAAGTTCCATTCACTTCTAAATGGACTGTTTAGACAGATTCCAGATTTTAAGAGTTGTTCAATCATCAATTGTATGCTTTAAATAAAATCTCTGGGACATATAGAAGTAATGCTCTTCCTGGGAATCGGGCTTCTATACAAGTCCCTGGAGAACATGAAATGTTGTTTCGATATCTAACTAACGGTAACCATCAAAGGGAAATGAAAAGGTCATTTTAGCTCATGTCCCCTCTTTCTTAGAAGCCGTGTAATAGAAAAATAAATCCTTTTCTTTTTGAAACAAAACTAAATTTTTCCAGACCTTTCATCATTTTAATCCAGCTGGAAGCATCCAGAAATGTAAAAAAAAAAAAAAAAAAAAAAGTAACACTAAGATATTTCTGAAACTGTATTTACTTTTGTTTTCTATTTTCTATATTTTATGAATATGGTATTAACTTTAAACTATCAGAGTCCTGTTACACATTTCAAAATAATTTATGATGATAGATTTTGAAAAGCACTTAATGATCAAATGTAGATACTCTTCATGAGCATGTAATTATTCAGTTTCATAGGCTGGTAAATAGAGTACACAAGAAGTGAATTTCCTTAAATATATCTGTGTTAGCAACATAGAGAAAACATATGAGTGGGGTTGATACTCTTTGATTCTCCCATGAAACTTTTACACAGGATTCAGTGTGACTAGGAAACAGCACACAGAAAAAGGGGAAGCCTATCATTCTTTAGGTCGTGGAAATGAGGCGAGGTGGTTGGTTAACAGGAGTTTATGCATAAATCGGCTAGCATGGGATACACCAATGGCAAGAGAAGGCATGATAGATTTTGCAACAATTAGAGTAATTTGTGAATATGAACTGTCTTTGTGCACGTTACTCTGACACTGAAGTCACGGAATTTTGTGGTTCAGGGTTCCACTAGTGGTGACGACCACAAGTCCGTATGTGGACTTTCAGATGTTCAGAATCATCAGGAGTGTTTGGTTTTGTGTATGTTTTTATTGCTTGGTTGATTTTTTAAAAAATATCCCGTATTTTATATGCTCTATCACAGCCCATTCTTTGCAAATGTCTGGCACATAATAGTTACTCAGTGAATATTTGTTGATAAATTAATAAATGTTATTGAGAGAAGCAGATTGGATGACTTTCTGGAAAATGTTGAGACATATAGGTACAATTCACAGAGCATTACAATTCTTCACTTGGTTCTTGGCAAAGAAAGAACCTTGCCAAGAGCGAAGACATCACTTTTCAAGTTTAGTGTTTAAATTAGACTTTTAAAAGCTCATAAGACAGACCATCAACATATAAAATTTCAGAAAAGTGAAGTCTCAAGTCTGGAATTTAAATAACAAGAGAAGAGTTTGGTAAAGTGATTGTAGACATTTTTACTATAATTCATAGCATTGGTAAGATGAAAAAAAAGAAAAGTTTTCTCACATTTATCAAGAGGTTCATATAAACCATTTCTTGGTCCCAGTGTAGGGTGAAGAGGTACGCAGAGGTTTGAGAGAAGAAGGAAAGAAAGTATGAACAGTTGTGTGCGATCTGGGTTCCCACACCTTGCTCTTTGTTGGAAGGCCCCAGTGAGATTCAGGGGGATTACAGATCCTAAATAGGTTTTGTGGGTTCAACATCAGGAGAATCTTGCCTCCTCTTTCTGACTGGAATCCTTCAAAGGAACTCCATGCCGTAGGATAGATGAGGCAGTGTGACCTGCTTAGAGGACAGACCTGAGAAAGCCCAGTACATGTTCCATCTCAATATTCTTTCTCCAACTTTCCAGTGTGAATGAAAGTGAGCCAGTGAAGTTCCCAGAGCCTCATGGGAGACACAGAAGGTGCCTAAGAATTGAGAGTTAGTGTTCTGGCCAGGGAGTTCTTATAACTAAGAACTAGGAGACTCTACAGTCAAGAGTGTAAGGAGCACAGTGCAAGAAGAAATGCAAAATGCCCTGAGGATCTGAGGACCAGTCACACCACGGAGAGTCAAGGAGTGAGACAGTGGGGTGGGCATGGCTCTGTGTAGTGGCCCTGTTGGCAAGACCACAAGTTACAAGAGCCATAGACCCAGAGCCCACAGGAAGATACACAGGGGTCTAGGAAGCATCAGAAGACAGAAAAGACCAGGTCAAGACTAGGCAAGGATGATAAGAGCTGAGCTCTCAGTTCCCCCTCATGAAAACTAGATCACATTCAGAAAGAGGATGAGACGAGGAAGGGAATTATCATTAATTTGCTGAATTTGAGTCTTGAATTTGGCAAAAGCTTTTTCCTATACAACTATTGTAACCCTTATGTGGCTGAATTCCCTTAAAAGAGCAAAAATAAGTTCAATCTTTGGTGGAAATGTGGTTTTCAAGGAGACATGGAATTCGTTTATCAGGTAATCCACACGATTATGTTGTTGCTCAGTGATAAGGTGATGAATTTCAAACCTACACGACAAAGTGGGAAGAGGACATTTGCTTTTGAGTGATTATCTAAGCAAACTTGTGTTCTGTCCCAGAAACAATAGATGATAAAGTGATGGATTACCTTCAAGAAGATTATAGGCTAGTGGGAGAAACTTATATATGAAAAAATTAAAAGCAGGAAGAATTCCTCAAGGATAGGTTGAGAAAGTCTCACACATGTGATGGCAATGGCCCTTGATTGGAAATTGGATGCCATGAATCCCATTCCTACCCCAACACTCTACACTAACTAAAGGGTCTTTGGTGTGGAAATAACATGGGTTCTTAAAATCTGAGAATACATGGCAGAGTTGGAATTCAGTGATTATAATGCTACTGAAAAATCACTGAGCCCTGAGGCACCAATTTCTGTAAAATGAAATCACCATCACGTATCTCATGGGTGAAATGTAGTAATGTTTATCGAGTACTTGGTCAACTATTGGTGTCTGTATCAGTAACTAGAGTATTTGGATCCTGATCTGCTTCACATTAGCCACATTTTAAAGTATTTTAATGCCAGAAAGTCACAATAATAGAATAAAAGAAAGCTTATCTAACCACGAGGCCTTTGAATGTTATTGTAATTTTTCTTATTATGTTAGGGAAATATATCATGTCCCTACAGACTAATGCATGCATCTCAGTACTTGGCTGTTATTACATGTCACGGAACTGAGCCACCAGATGTGTGAGGGACCCTCACTGTGATTTCACTATAAGTCTCTGTTATGACCTATTATGCTGTCCCAAGGATACCACATACTGATACCAACTCTAATTTATAGCTGAAGAGAACACACCGGTCTCATTTGCTAATACTATAGCAAATTGTTTTTTACTAATTATGGAGGGATTAAAAATGAGTGGTCATGAGAAAATCTTTGTAAGTAAGGTCTATTTGGAAGCTTCTGGTACTTGGACTCCAAGATTTTTATGGTACTTGGACTTCTGCTATGGACATTTAATAAATATTAGTTCTTGTCACTCCCCTCTCATAGAATTTCATCTCAGTCTGAACAAGATAGGTGCCTAGTAGATGATCCTATGGAAGCAGGTAAATCAAGGCTACATTTTATAGCACTTCTAAATTAAAGCCCAAGCACTAACCCCAAGATTGGACTTTACTGGTATATGAAAACAAAGGACTTTATATTATCTTGAACATAGAATCATCTCTTATGAAAGAAACACTAGCCAACTTCATATTTAAGATACTGGGTAGAGGAACTGGACTGACCTTTTTAAAACAGGACTGAAGTTTGTCCTAAAATGTACCTATGGAAAAAATATACTAAGATAATTAATAATTACTAGTGAAAGTTGGAGGGATTGGAAGAACTATGAATTGTTTTACTAAATAATATATACAATTCCTCAAGAACCTGCAAGTGAAAACTTTAATGGGGAAATTCATGGTATAAAATCACTTTTTACTGGTCATTAAATAAAATTCCAAAATTTTTAGATTGATTCAAATTGTGCTTTGGACTCATATGTTCTTGCTAAAATCCTTGACTGTTTCCCACTGTTTGGTAACCATGAAAATGTTCTGAACAACGTCTGCTTTTGCTCATAATTACTCATAGTTGCTCATTTTTAGCCCTAGACTGGTGTCTTTCTCTGCATTCTGCACTAGTGTCAATAAATATTTACCAAATTAGTTAAATTGAATTAGAACTTGTTCTAGACATTGGGAGTAGAGATGTGATTCAAACAGATAAAATGACTCGAAAAACATGAGAACAAAAACACATCCAACTACTCACCCTGCAGACAAGGAAACCAAGACCTTACCCGATAGGGAGTTAGCTAATGTCTCAGAAACAATTAGCCACTGAGAAAGACTAGAAGGTGATACCCTCACTTCTAATTTATTGCTTATTTTTTACAAGAAATCATCGCCTGAGTGAAATTAATTCCTATTGGCTACCTGACTTGTGTCAACATGGATCCCCCTACCATGAAGACACAGGTAGTAGTTTTATTTATAAATTACTTTTACCCTTTAAAATTCCTGTTGATGTGAAACAGTCTGGTATAAATTTCCTCTTTGAAAACCTTACCAGTCCTGTATATATTGCTTAATTGGGTAAGGACTAAGAGTTTATGGCAACATAAATCTAAAAAATTGTGGAATGTTCCACAAGATTTACTCACAGTGCCTGGTGTTAGTTTCTTCTTATCTCTCTTCTACATTGAGGCAAATTTATAGCACATTTATGAAAGAAGACAGCATATTTATGTATTTTTAAATTGTATTAGAATTTCCTTGTAATGATACATTCTAACATTGATGAAGAATCAGAGATCTTTGGAATATATTTTGGACTGTGTGTACTACTCTTTGTTGCAATTAGGTACAAGTTATGTGGAGCTTATGAGCCACATCTTTATTTCTATTTATTATACTCTAAAACATTTCCTAAAAGTACTAACAGAGACTTAGTATACAATATGCTTTACCTTACCATTATGGAGACTAATTAGAAAAGTGTTTGATGGTTCATGTTAACACACTTTAGAATAAATCAGTGTAGGGAAAGATTCTTGTGGGTTTTTTTGTTTGTGTGTTTTGTTTTGTTGTCTTGGCTTCTGAACATTTTCAATCCTTGGGGAATCTGCTATTAAAGTGCTTTCTAAAAAAGAATATTTTTTTAAAGATTTTATTTATTTATTTTACAGAGAGAGATCACAAATAGGCAGAGAGGCAGGCAGAGAGAGGGGGGGAAGCAGGCTCCCTGCCGAGCATAGAGCCCGATGCGGGACTCGATCCCAGAACCCTGAGATCATGACCTGAGCCGAAGGCAGAAGCTTAACCCACTGAGCCACCCAAGATGCCCCTAGAAAAGAATACTTAATGGAATTTTTTATTGGCTCTTTTCCCTACAAGAGTTTACACTCCTGTGGATTGTGACTTTCACCACCTGTTAGTGAAATGTACAGATCAGACCACCATTTCACCGGTGAGGAGTGCAGAGATTGAAAATTCCTAAGAAAGCAGGGAACAAGGTCACAAAGGAGGACAAGAGGGAGCTTTAGGCATTATAAACATTGGGTGAGCATTGCACTGGAAACCAGACCACCTGGAACCCTGGTTTACCTTTGGGAACATACTGATCTTTATTATGGTTGAGACTGCCTGAGAATGGTCATGCAAACATCTTGAAGCCAGAGACATCAGGGATTCAGGACAACATTTTGACATTTCAACAAGAGCTCTCCCACAACCCGTGCCAATGGCACTCTGGTTCTCCTGATGGAGGAGATGACTGTTGCTTCACGTTTCCCGACATTAGAAGGATGGAATGTGATTTCACAAAAGAGACTTCAGAAATTAAAATTTCCAACTGTTTCTATTTTGTGACTCCCTGGGAATGATGACTTCTCAAGGGACATTTATTAACCAGTTGCCATTTTGTTCATTAGAAAATATTTGAAGGAAAGCGGGTACAGAAACATCCTCAGGCTGCGCTTTTCTCTTCACTCAGAGGGCAAGTTGCTCCAGGAGACCTCGGTGAGCACGTTCGCCATCACGACTAGCTGAGATATAGTAGGTCAGCAAGCCCATGTTGTGGTAACTACAGTACATTTCACAGTGAAAGGATGAGAGTGTGACCTTCATGAAGGCATGAGAGGGTTCTTTTTTTTTTTTAAGATTTGATTTATTCATTTGCCAGAGAGAGAGCACAAGCAGGGGGAGAAGGAGAAGGAAAGGGAGAAGCAGGCTCCCCTCTGAGCCGGGACCCTGGTGTGGGACTCGAACCCAGGACCCTGGGTTCCTGACCTGAGCGGAAGGCAGACGCCTAACTAACTGAAACACCCAGGAGCCCCAGCATGAAAGGATCTTTAAGAAATATATTCTGTAAGTGCTTCATAAAAAGAGAAACATGTGTAAAGATCCAGATTTGCTAACAATCCAAGATCCTGTGGAAGAGAAAGGCTTATAAACGTGGTGAGTGGGATAAAGGGGTTCATTTGAGCATATGCCCCAAATTCAAAGAATTCACACCAGAGTGAAAACCCAAGAGTGATGCTGATTGTGTCAGGGATGACTTTAGTGTTTGTATCTTTATGAACAACTTTATTGAAAGTCATTGGACACTCTGCAAAAAGAGAAAGCTTATAAATATTTTTATTGGGGGAAGAAAAAGTTTTGTTAAGAGAACAACTTTCCACTTCCACAGTGTTCAGAAAGTGAGAGACTTCATAAACACAACGGACGGATATCTTCTCCTATTTTCCTGTTACTCATAATGTATAGCCTTAATTACATAAAAATACGTATTAGTGTAAAAACCTCATTATACAGAAAGACATGACTACATGGCCTAAAGATAAAAATCACAACATTTGGACATATACCTTCCAGAAAATTTAAAACATGTACTTACATATTTATTTTGATGGTGTTCTGTTATGTAAATACTGACAAAAATGTCAGTTCCTTCTGCAGTAGCTTTAGTTGATTTCTTATATTTATATAACTGTTTTTTTTGTTTGTTTTTTTATTTATTTTTAATTTATTTGAGAGAGAGACAGTGAGAGAGAACATGAGAGGGGAGAAGGTCAGAGGGAGAAGCGGACTCCCCTTGGAGCTGGGAGCCTGATGTGGGACTCGATCCCGGGACTCCGGGATCATGACCTGAGCCAAGGGCAGTTGCTTAACCAACTGAGCCACCCAGGTGCCCCAGTTGATTTCTTATATTATGAGTGAATTTGCTACAGCACGGTTGACATTCGTTACAATTTACATTTCGCTATTAAATAAGAAAAAAAACTGTGATGAGCGTTTCTGTTTGCACTCATATTTAATTTATATCCCGTTGACCAATGGTTTACGTATTTATGCCTATGAAAACTACTTAATAGTACAGCAGGGACGCATTTGAGGGTATGTCTGCAATGTCTTACCTGATTCCTGCTGGTAACTAAGAGCACGTGTTTTTGTTTTTGTTTTCCTGTATTAACTTCTAAGTTCTCCTTTAAGGGACACCACCCGAGTGAATGAAAACCTTGGTTTCATTAGCACAGACTTGCCAGCTGTGAAGATTCTCAGCCCTATGTGCTTTATTTTTATCTTCTCTATTAAGGAATTGGGATTTTCCTCATTGAAAATGAGGAAATTTTCACATTAAGGAAAATCACATTAAGAAGAAAGATGTGCATACAAACTTTGACAGACACATATTAGGTGAGATTTAAGCTAAAGTAGAATTTTTTCTTTTCTTCTAAAGATTTTATTTATTTATTTGAAAGAGATAGAATGAGAGAGAGCAAGTATGAGAGGGGGAGAGAGGGAAGGTCAGAGGGAAAAGCTGACCCCTTGCTGAGCAGGGAGCCTGACGGGGGACTGGATCCCAGGACTCCAGGATCATTACCTGAGCTGAAGGCAGTCACTCAGCCAACTGAACCACCAGGTGCCCCAAGTAGATTTTTTTAAAGTCATACAATGAGAGGACATTAGAAATCATGTTTATTCCATACACTTTGCTAATTAAAACAACTGCTCTTTGGTAGCCACAATTCATCAGGTGTTTTTATCCCAACTTGCTAATTAAATTATTAGAATGATACTAGTTGATAACCGTTTTTACACATTTCTCCTTTCTACCTGAGGCTCAGAGTAATTGAACAACTTACCCCAGATATCAGAGCTAGTGACTGACAAGATCGATCTTGAAATTATGTTCTTCCTTACCCCAAAATCTACCCTGATGTAAACTTGCTGACAGGACCCTTTAAATCTTTAGGATTGCTAAAGGAAATAATTTCTGTCGAGTTCACTGCCTCAAGTTGTCTCTTAAAAAAGGAAAGATGATGATTTGTTTTTCTTTGTATTTTCCTGAAGTTATGAATTTTTAAAACAGAAACTAGCCTTCCCCAATGGCTTACTAAATAGTACTTTTTCCTGTCACTGGTGAATCATTTTTAATATTAGCAAACTACTTGTATATATCAAATAAGGGAAAACTTCACATCCATCCATTGCTCACCAGGACCCAAGCTGTGTATAGCCGCTGTGCCCTCTGTCTTCTTCTCACCTTCACCACCGTCCATGACATCCAACACCTGCTGGTTCCCTTTAATATGACAAGGCGTAAGATAAAGGGTTAATTTAATTAAATGATGTTCTCCGTGTTGCCAGGGTCCCCTTAGATGCTCAGTGTCTTCCCAGGGCGTCATACTGCAAGCATTCTGCTTCCTAGCAACCCCTCCAATCCACTATGGTTTCGTTTCTTTGTTGGGTTCCCCAGCACGGATACTGATATTGGAGAGTTCAAGGCTGGCTGGCTCGTTATCTGCCACGTGCCACATCTTACATCTCATGATGTTTGGCAGAGTTGTGGGCTGAACAAGTTCCCTTGCAAAATCCATATGTAGAAGTCTTAAACCCTGGGATCTGAGAATATGGTGGTGTGTGGAGACTGGGCCTTTAAAGAAGTGACTTAACTTAAAATGAGGTTATTAGGGTGGGCCCTAATGCAACGTGACTGGTTCTTACAAGAAGAGGTCAGGGTGCAGACATATACACAAAAGAGACCACATGAGGCCACAGCAAGGAGGCCACATCTGTAAGCCACGGAGAAAGGCCTCAGGAGAAACCTCGCCTGCAGAAACCTGGATCTTGGACTTCCAGCCTTTAGACCATGAAGAAAGAAATTCCTGTTATTTGAGTCATCCAGCCCATGGCGCTCTATGAAGACAGCACCAGAACACTGATACAGGCCCTATACACAAGAAAAAGAAAATAAAACATCAACTTTTTGGAGGCAACTCCTCTGTTGTCCAGTTTGCAAAGACTTTCACTGATTCTCTGTCTCATAAAGAAGAGCGTGCTCTTGGGATCAACGCCACGAAGGAATGAGGGACACAGAACTGGACAGAGAAAAATGAACTTATGGTATGGTCACAACGAAGACAGCCAGTTCGATTGGGATGCGTCAGTGGGTGCAAGACAGCACACCTTGAACAGAGTGGTCACTTTTGCCGAGAAACCACTCCAAGCATCCCAGCCGCATTTCTACCCTGGCCCTTGCAATTGCACCAGCTACGTCTTGAAAGTTCCTTCAAGGCGTAGCCTCTTACCTCCTCCGGGAATCAACACTTTCCCTGTTTTTCTCTGGTGGAGGTGAGTGGAGATGAGTAGATCCTGTAGGAATGCATGTTGTCTTGTAAGGCAGAGGCCTCTATGTTATCTTTAAAGATGGAGGAGTTGGGAGGGTGGTCACTACTCTCACAGGTGCAGGTGAGAGACAGTTCTCTAGGCTTGGAAAGTTCAGGGGGATTTGGAGTTTGGGGGTTCTCTAGAGCATCAACTCCAATGCCTCCATCCTATGTATCAGGATGCTGTTCCTTCTTCTCCCTTCCTATCCCGGGCTTTGCTAGCACATCATTGCCAAATGAGAAATCAGCTCTCCAGGGCTTCCCTGCCCTCACCATGAGACCCCAGTCCTGATCCTTCTGGTTGCAGGAGACGGGTTCTGTTTGTATGCTGGCAGAGAGGACTGTCAGACATTGGTGATTCATCACCCTTTCTGTTCTCCAGTACATCCATAGCATTTAGCAAGAATCATCTAGCCCCTTTATTCTTTATGTTAAGACTCCCTGCTCAGCTCTCAAGTGCATTATCCTTCACTGCTCTCCCACCCCAGTTCATCCATGGAAGTGTTAACAACTGGCATGGGGGCAGCATGGGGGAGGAGAGGTTACCCAAGTCTCCTTAGTACAAATGATGGGCCAAACAGTTGGCAAGACATGTGGTCTCAGCTCCATCTATTAGGGCTGCTGTAACAAAATTCCACAGCCTGCCTGCCTTAAAAACAACCAAAGATTTCGTACTCAGAGTTCTGCACGCTGGAGTCCAAGATGCGAGTTCCTGCATGGTTGGAGGAGGACCCTCTTTCTGGCTCACAGTCAGTGCCTTCTTGCTGTGTCTTCACACAGCAGCCAGAGACAAGGAACTCGTCAGGTCCCTTTAACCAGGCACAGTACCATTCATGATGCAAAATATTATAAAATATTAAAATATTCCTAATAAAGAACAAAGACAATAAATATCAACCTAATTTTATCACCTTTGGTGTTAAGAATTTCAACAAATGGATTCGGGGAGGAAACAAATATTCAGATCGCAGCAGAAGTGACACAGTTTAAAAATGTCATTATAAAGTCTTCTTCTGATTACTATCAGCAACACTGTCTAAGGTGACCTTCTCTGGGAATCAGTATGAGATAGGGATACTCAAGCCCCTGACCACTGGATACTGAACTTGAGGCAGGAAGGTCACCAAGGAACACACTAGTGATACATGTGAGGGGGTCAAGGAAGCAGGATTAGTCAGAGAACGAAGGTCAGATGTCATGCACACGTAGCAGGTGCCAGCTAAGTCGGGGAGGTGGGAGGCGGATCTCTTGAGCTGGGATGGCACTTGGATTTGCCCAGAGTTGATGGAGGCATATATGAAGTCGCTGGCTCCAGGCTGCTCTCAGGGGAAAAGTACAAACTTGAGTAAAGAGGCTCTCTCTGGTGGAGGGTAATTCCAAGGAGAGACTCGACGAGTTGCATGCAGGACACAGCTGTGAGCCTTCAAACACCCATCCCACCTACTGCTGAGGAGGAATGTTTCTGCCTGGAACAGAGCATCAGGGCAGCGTGGTATGGCACTTAGAATCCTGAAGAAACTAGCAGAGAGAAAAATAAATACTTAAAGAACACACCACGCGAGGCTGAAGTCCTATCTGCTCTATCACCCATGAGCAAGTAGCCACGGAGCCCTCTGGTCCCAGACTCTAAAGCAATCTAAATATTTCGTGCAGCCAGATTGTCCCCTGTGTCTCAGTGCAGGAACAGAGGGTTTCCACCAGAGCTCGGAGGGCCATGGTGTTCTGCCACGGTGTTCTGAAATTCTGTCGCTATTAATATTAAGAATTATAAGCTCGTTTTTAAATGTTGGAACACAGAGAAAAAGCATCACCATCCATGGTTCAGAGCTCCTGTGTTCATTCGTGTTAATCTCCTCTCCCCGCCCACCTATCCACTCACTAACTGGGGTCACTTGCCTTTTGCATTGTTGCTCTAGGTTCTCTTCCATTTTGTATCTCGAGTTTTTTCTTTTCACTTTGCTTTTTAAACTCCACCTTTATTGAAATATGATTTATGCACCACAAGTTGCATTAATTAAAAAGACACAGTTAATGAGTTTAAGAGATGTGCACGCACCAGGTATCATCACCAGCATTTCTCTCAACCCGAAAGATTCCTTGAGCCCTTGGACTGGTTGTTCCTCTCCCCACCTCACCCCAGGCAACCAGTGAGCTGCTGCCTATCATTACCAGTTACTTTGTATTTCTCTAGTATTTTATGTAAATGGATCCTGTCGTAGATACTCGAGTGGCTTCATTTATTAACCAGACCGATTCTGAGATTGGATAATGCTGTTTCCATGTATTAGCAATTCATTCTTTTTACTACTAAGTGGTATTTTTTGTATGGACACACCACATTTTTCTATCCGTTCACAGATTGCCACATATTGTCTTTGTTCCCAGGTTGGGCTTCTCATGAACAATCACTTCTGCACAAGTACTTTGTAGGCATATGTTTTTATTTCTCTTGAGTAAATGCATAAAAATTAATCATGAGGACAAATAGTAAGTACATGTTTAACTTCGAAAGAAACCACTGAACTATCAGACCTGTTGTAGTTTAAATTCTCATCAGTAGTGTATGTTCTGCATTCTTGGAAAACCTTGATATTGTTGGTCTTTTTAACATGCTACGTTCTAATGGATGTCAAGAGGCATTTATTGGAGGTTGCAATCTGCATTTCTCAGGTAACATAGTGAACACGTGTGATATGATTATTTGCCATTCATATGTCTTCTCTGATACAGTGCTCAAGTTCTTGCCCATTTATTTTTATTTCCTATTTTCATAACACTGAGCTGTAAGAGTTCCATATAAAGGGTTTTTTGTCAGATAATATGTATTTTGAAAATGTATCCCATAATATTGTTTGACTTTTGTTTTCTTCATGGTGATTTATAGGAGAGCATTTTTAATTTTGGTAAACCGAAGGTTTTTTTCACTAGTTCATGCACTTTTTTTAACCACGTTTGAAAAATCTTTGCCAGAGTTGCAAAGATTTTTCTTCTATATTTTCCCCCAGAGGATTTATAGATGTTTATATTTAAGTCTAGAAACAATTTTGCCTTGATTTGATCTCCCACCATTTTTTTTTCGAAAAGGCTTTTCTTTCCTTGATGAAAATTACCCAATGCTGTGAATTTATTTCTTCAATCAGTAATCTGTTTCATTGATCTGCATCTTTCTGTAAGTCAGGGCACCACTTTCTGATTTCTGGAATCTTCACAAGTCTTCAAATCAGGATATTTAAATTCTCTAAATTTGTTCTTTTTTTAAAAAAAATTGCTTTCACTATTTTAGGTCATTTGAATTTCTGTATAAATTTAGGAATAAACTTGCCAATTTCTGTACAAGCCTGTTGCTGTTTTTCACTGTAATTGCCTTGAATCTGCCGATTAATTTGTAGACAAGTGACAACCAATCAGTACTGAGGCTTCCCGACCCAGCCTATCATGTCTGTGTATAAATATTCTGTTGATTTCGGGAGAGGTCTTGTACTTAGTCTGTTACCTTTATTCTAAAATGTGTAACGTTGTGTGATGCTAATATAAATGAAATTATATCTTGTTTTCTGATTGTTTATGGTAGAATACTCATATTTTTTATTTCACCCTTGTGACCTTACTCAACTTTCTTATTTGTTCCAGCAGGTCTCTGCAAATTGCTTGCATACACTGAATAACTAGGTTTAGCATCTGCAAGTACAGACATTTCTTTCACATATATCTGCCTTTCATATGCAAACAAAACAAAACATTATCTTCAAGTACATGGTGCACTGAGGATTTAACAAAGGTTAACGAGTCAGAAGCTCACGGACTCCAGAGCGTGCTTTTCCAATTAAGAAATGGTCAGGATGCCCTAGTAAGAGACGACTTCCTCCTTTAAAAGTGACAGCCAGTCCCAGGACATAAAATCTTCTCTTACCTGTATATCCCCTTCCTGACTTTTCTCCAAGTTAGCACCTTTTTCTGGAGCAATTTTACTTTTCTTGTTTTCAGCTAGAATATGTTACTATGATGGCAGCGGCACTGATCTCCCGTAAGGCAGAGCACCCTCCCTGGTCCCCAGGCACCGAGCAGCGTGTGAGGAGAAACGCTGCCAAGTTCCCGTACTCGCCCGCATGTCCGCACCAGTGCCGCTGTGTAACGTGTGGACGTCACATCCACGGAATCAGGAACACCCAAATGCTACTAAGAATTGTTGGGTGGGGATTATGGGAACTTGTTTTCTTTTTCCTCCCTTCCTTCCTCCCTTCTTTCCTTCCTTCCTCCTTTTCCCCTGTCCCATGTCCTTCAAATTAGCCATAATAAAGAATGCACTATTTTAAAATCATGAAATCAAAACTTTGTTTATAAGAAGAAGCTTATGAGAAAGTTTACAGTTGTTGATTTTCAAACATAGTTATTTTATAAAGCTGAGGAAAGCAAGGCTTTGGAGATTCCTTTTTGAACTGCACTTTGAAAAAAGAGAAAACCTCTACTTTTCGGTTATGCTATTGGTATCATTGTATCTCTCTTTTATTATCCAATTAGGACCATCTTTATAGTCATCAAAAGCTCATCAGCAGAAACCTGAGATTATTTATGCTGAAGGGTTTTCAAGCCATAAGTAAATTAATGTGTATGATTTGGAGGTTTGTTTGCATATAAATTTCTGGCAGAGTTTGTATTAATATTAAACTGAAATGAAGAAAAATCATTTCATGAGTAATGCTCTCTGATTTAAATTTTATATAAATATTTTGGGGCATCTGAGTGGCTTGTATGGGTAGGTGTCTGCCTTCAGCTCAGGTCCTGATCCCAGGGTCCTGGGATTGAACCCTGGGCCAGGCTTCTTGCTCAGCGGGGAACCTGCTTCTCCCTCTCCCTTTGCCTGCTACTCAGCCTGCTTGTGCACTCTCTCTCTCTCTCTGTCAAATAAATAAATAAAACTTCTTAAAAATTAAAAAGAAAATAAAAATAAATTATATCTAAATATTTTATATATTTATACTATTATACTTAGTATATTATTTTTATATAATTATTGTAGTGTTTATATTATCAATATTTAATGTTATATCTATTTACATATGTGAGATAAGCAAAATTTATGCAATTGTTTATTTTAAACATGACAACAGAAACTTGTAATAAAATTTCTACCTTGAATTCCTAGATTGCATACATGTTATTTGGTCTAAGAAATTAAATACTTCCATGGATTCCCAAAAGTCAATTCATTGCAAAAATTAATTGTAAAAGATAGAATTCCTTTTGTGTTCTATCTTATCATATAAAAACCTTCTAATGGTTTTTATGTTTAGAATTACATTGATGAAGATCGGTTTATATGGGATATGAGAGAGATAGAATGGCTTCCTGGAACTCATGAAAATATACATGACTTCTTTACAGAAGAATTGTAGTTCTCTGCCATGCATAGACTAATGGTTTCTTTTGTTCCTTTCACTTGGTTTTAAGTCCTTTAAAATCTGATTCGTTAAACCCTTCTTCTGTTTGGGTAACACTTTTAAGGAGACACACTGACTGCTGGTTTCGGAGGGTTTGCCCATCATCCTGTCCAAGTGGGCGTGAGTAGAAGCAGGCAGTGAGGGGTAAATCTGGCTTCATGGCAGGGCGTTTAAGTAAGACACCTCTGGGTTTTTAGCTCACTGCCGGCGTAAGTCAACCACTTGAACTAAATGCCACCAAACTTAGAGTTCAGTAATTGTTGTTGAGTCCAGGTGCCAGAATCAACACTTGGAGAACCACCAACGAAATTGAGGGCTGGACACACCGAGGCAATGATGATGTATGATCCGATGGTAAAATGAACTAGAAATGTTTGTTTTGAGAAATCGATGCCTTAAAGGGGGATTAGCAGCTGCCTTTAAATGTTGAGTGTCAAAATGTGAAACTAGTGCAAACGGAAGACCTGAGATGGATCTACAAAACCACATAATTAACGGACTAAACCTCGTGCAGTGGGTTCTCTCCCTGGTACCCCGTGGGCTACTGTGAAGCTAATGTCGCAGGTCTCTCTTAGCTGCGGTGGATGATCTGATTTTCCTCTTCTGCCTAGATGGCCATGACGTCACTCTACCAGGGAAGAGATTGGGGCACCTGGTGGCCCGGAACCTACTGAGATGAAAACCACACTAAAGCATCCAAGAGTCTGTAAGTTTTACTTTTTTTTTTTTAATTTTTAAACTTTAATTCCCATATAGCTGACAGACAGTATTATTTCAGTTTTAGGTGTATAATACAGTGACTCAGTACTTTGGTAAACACCCAGTGCTCACCCAGCCGGGCGCACTCCTTCATCCCTACTCCTTATTTCACCCACCCCCTCCCCTCTTGGAACCATGGGTCTGTTCAGTCATGTCACTTTCAGAGGACATGATGAGGAAGCATGAATTCACTTCCCCTCTGGAAAATAAAAAGATTATTTATTTATTTATGATGTACTTACAATTTATCCTTTAATTACAAAAATACATGACACAGAACACAAAGTCTCATTTTTTTAATTGTCAGTCATCAGAGTTTCCTTGAAAATAAAAAGCAGTGACACAAAGTGAATCATACCTTTAAAAATGCCATTCAAGTAATAACCCAAAGAAAAGATTGTGTTGAGTTTTTAATGACTAGAAGTGAGGTTCAGGACAACCTTTAGTGGCTCACAGAACTCTTTCCTCTTTGAGGTAGAGTTGGTTGACTGCAGATTGGTGCTGGTGATGGACACATCATTCAAGAAGAGAAAAATACTTAAAATGTTAAAGACCATCGTCAGGATTATAATTTTATAATCACATATAATTATAGTGATTATAAATTTATTATTTTAGAGTCATGCAGGGACCGATAGTGGATCAGGATTTACAAAATTGATTCAGTTCCATGAGTGAAGGCCTCAGTCCTTTATGATTTCTCTTTTCCCATTCTACTTCCTTCCTCTCCTTATTTTGTATTTCTTTTAAGCTATGGTCACAATTCTTACACAGGTATATTTATTCCCAAGGGATTAAGCAAGAACGAAGATGCTTCGTACATATTCTCTACATAAATACAACATCCTCAGTAGGTTTCTCAAACTATTTGAAGAAAATATTATTTTCTTGCTTTTGTCCGAATTATGTGACAGTGACTTCAGCAGGACACTGGAATAGGAAGCCTCCAACTGGTTCTCCTTATCCCCACAGACACACAGGTTTAGCAGCAACACACACAAACCAGTTCTCTTTGTGAGAAATCCAGGATCCAGTTGACAGACCCCGCAACCTGGGCAAGTGTGAACACCCATCACGACCACCAACCACAGTATAGGAAACGGAGAAAGGAACTCCGGTGCCAGGCTGAGCCCTTAGGAGTCACTTAGGAGCACTGTCTTAGTGCTGCAGATTTTCTAGCTTTTTCCCAAGAGAAGCTTCTATCTTGCCTGCCCTGGACAGCTGACCGGGCTGCCCTACCCTCATTCCCGAAGGGGACTGTCCAGAGCCAGGTGGTGGTTTCAACTAGCATGCAGGTGCAGGGGAGGAAAACTTTTCTCTTCTCTTCATGTTTCCTTGGCTGGCGTAATAATTAAATTAGCATAACAGATTAACAGGAAAAAATCACATTTCATTTCATGCGGACAAGAGTTCATAGATATATGAGACTCAAGGAAGTAACCAAGGCAGGCAGCTTTTATGCGTTTTAGACAAGGAGACAATAAATTTGAAGAGAATTGACAAGACAAAGGGGTTTAGGCTTGGGGTAGTAAATTAATGAAGAAGGAACAAGATTTGTTTGTACAGCCTTCTCAGTCCTAAATTCCCTATTTCTGGTGATAAGGATGTCTCTCTTCCTCCTGGTACAAGGAAGGTACCCTTCACATAGGGAATTTATTTCCTGCTTTCAGAAGGACAAAAGAGGGCAGAGTATTCTTCTTGCACTTAACTACTTTAGTTCAAAATCACCAATATAAGGAGCGCCTGGGTGGCTCAGTCAGTTAAATGTCTGCTTTCAGCTCAGGTCATGATCTTAGGGTCCTGGGATGGAGCCTCAAGTCAGGCTGCCCGCTCAGCGGGGGAGTCGTCTTCTCCCTCTACCTCTGCCTGCCATTCTGCTGGCTTGTGCTCTCTCTGTCTCTCTGTCAAATAAATTAATAAACAAATGACTCAATTAATTCATTAAGTCTTTGAAAAACAAACAAAAACTCAAATAATCAACATACAAAGTGGCATATTTTGGGGTGGCACATCATCCTCCCCTTTGCAGACACTTCCCACACTCCGGTCCCCATCTCAGCCCACAGTGAGAAGGGGGTGAGCCCCAGCCCCCAGCATCTTCTTGAGGAGGGAAAGATTGTACCACGCGCCCAGTGTCCCAGCTTTTCTGGGGTTGCCCAAAAGGCTAGCACGATGGAGCACGACGGAGCCCCAGCACGCTCCAGCCGCCTGCAGGTCCCTGGCCAGGGCAGGTGTTACCCTGAGCAGCGCGCGGCTGGTCTCCACAGCGCCTCCTCCTGGTTCAGCGGAGAGTCAACAGGGGAAAAATCGCACCCCTGCGCGTAGTCCTAGAGGGGAGCCTTTGGACAGGGCTCCGCCAGCCCAGCTTTAAGGGGGCTGCGGAGGAGGGCGTCCCAGGCGCTCAGCCCCGCAGCGTGCAGACGCGCGGACGCCTGTCCAGGAGGTCCTGCCGTCTGTGTGGGCGGGGGTGAACCTGCGGGGCGTGCTGTCCAGGGAATGGGCCAGGACCAAAGGGCCCCGCCGCGCGACTGCTCCTGCATGGGCAATCTACAGCAGCCCAGCGCGTCGGGACAAGGGACACACTCGGTTGCCGGGGGCTGAGAGGAGGAAAGAGGAGTTGCTCGCCAATGGGTATCTTTCAGTTATGCCCGAAGAAAAAATCCCGGGTCCCTGCCGTTCAGCGCACTGCTTGCAGTTCACAGTAACCTCCTACGCACTTAAAATCCGTGGAGGAGGTGGGTTTCATGCTACAGGGTCTTTCCACAATGAAACGAAATAGAATAAAACACCTCCGAAACGAATACTACACTATATGTTAAATTAATTGAACTTAAATAAAGATGAATTTTAAAATACGTAAAAAAGAATAAGATAAAAGAAAATGATAAAATAATAGTATAGATAAGTAAAATAAACCAAACCGTGGATGCCTGGGTGGCTCAGCCGTTTAGCGTCTGCCTTTGGCTCAGGTCATGATCCCGGGGTCGTGGGATCCAGCCCTGCGTCAGGCTCCCTGCTCCATGGCAAACCTGCTTCCCCCTCTCCCACTTCCCCTGCTTGTGTTCCCTCTCTCACTGTGTCTCTCTCTGTCCAATAAATAAATAAAAATCTTTAAAATTTTTTTAAATTTTAAAATTAAAAAAATTTTTTAATTTTAAAATTTAAAAAAAAATTAAAATTTTTTTAAAACTCAAGAAACTGATACTATGCTAATAAGTGTCAAACTGCTAATTTGATTCATTTGTTCAAATGTAAAAAGTAAATTATAATGTAAATCATTTTCAGTTAGTAAAAATTTTCATAATACAGGATCTTTTCCCCAGTGTCCTTAGTAACAACATTAGTCTCTGTGACTGAGCCTGGGGTGGAAATTACACCGAATGTATCATCGCCTAAACCGGGAACATTGCAAAACCAGCACTGCTTCATTTTGCTAAAAAAAATATATAAATACATATACATATGTGTGTGTGTATACATATATATGTGTATATATATTTTGCTAATTAAACTGGGAATGTACTCTTAAAAACAGCTCTCTCGTGAAGTATAAGGCTATTCAGATATATCCTGTAGCTTTTGTAGAGTGAACAGTCTAACGATTGTGAAATAAGAAAAAGTTCAGGTTCGAGCTGATATTTTTGGACTTCAGTCTCAGCCTGTGATCCGTCCTAGCTTTGAGGACATTATTTAGAGTCTATTTTTTTCTCAGTTTACTTACTCAGATAACCAGAATATATTTCTATATGTATTTGGTTTTCTCCAGGGTTCCTGGCTCACAGCTCCCCAGACCTTTGGAATTCTCTGAGAGGTAAGAGCAATGGGAGCTCCTCTTGTTCTAATATTTGTCTCTTTGTCCCCAGTCCCTGAAATCCTTCAGGGCCCTAAAGGTGAGTGATTGTCTTGGTGTTCCTAACAAGCCCCTTACACCACAGTGGGGGGAGGGGGGAGGAGGATGCCTGTGTCAATGAGGTGATACTGGAAAATACCAAGGGTGGACGGTTGGTCAGGTCAACAAACAGGTGGGTAGAAGATAGAAGAGTGGAACCGATTCCTGGGAAAGGGAGAGTGAGTGCAGCAGAATCGGTTAGCAATGGCCGGTGGTTTCATCTATCATGCCTATGTAATGAAGAGTCCATAAATGTCCAAATAGAATGGGGTTCAGAAAGCTTCCGGGTTGAGGAGCCAGGACCTTTCCATATGCCACTGTACCAGGTTGAAAACTCCATGGGGAGAGAAGCTCCTTTGTTGGGGCCTCATCCTTCCTCCTTCTGCATCTGGCTGTTGATTCCTATCTTCTAATATCCTTTGTGATAAGCTAGTAATCTGTGCAAGCCACTCTAGCAAACTAATTGAGCCTAAGGAAGGGTTGTGGGAATTTCTGATTTATAGCCCGTCAGTCAGAATACAGGTGATCACGTGGGATTGTATTGGTGCCTGAAGTGGAGCCAAGCTTGTGGGACTAAGCCTTGACCTGTGGGATCTGATTCTGTCTCCACATAGTGTCAGAATTGAGGTGAATTCTCAGACACCCGGACTGCTTGTTGGTGTGGGGTAGCCTCCACGCACACACTGTAATTGTGTCCCAGAACCCAAAGGACCAAAGGTTTCAGCTGCCTACTTTCACTGCTCTGATTCCAGCTTTCATACACTAGACTGACTCCCTTTGTGAAATAATAGATTTAGAGCTGCTTATGTGCTCAGAACCATTTATTTTTCCTTTTTTATGTCTCAAAGTCTTACCAATTCTTTTTACTTTTCCTTCATGCCTTAAGCCTGTCCACATCATCCTCTGTTCATCTCTATCAGCGTTCTCCTCGAAATTGAGCCGTCAGGCTGGGCAATGCTGCGCAGCATCTTCGGCTCCCTCCCTCACTGTCTTATCTTCTTCTACCAAAGACCAGTCTCAGTGGAATCTAACTTCGAATCTCCTCCCACCTACATAAGAGCTTTTCAAGAGAGACTTTTTCTTGCATACTCTACCACTAAAACCTTGAAGTTCTCAACCTCCACTGAGGACTGAAAAGTTACCAGGTCATCCTATGGTTCCTTAATCACCTCTCCCTTTATTCTATATAGTGGCAAACAAAAACTCTCTGCTCTCCTGAAAACTCTGACCCTCACCCTTTCCCACCAATCTCAAAGATGTCGTAAATCAGAAAACAATATTGACATATTTTAAATTCTTCCAACTTCCTGCTCAGGAGTCTATATTTATTTTTTAAAGACTTATTTATTTATTTATTTATTTATTTCGGGTCAGGGGGGATGGGACAGAGAGACAAAGAATCTCAAGCAGACTCCCCACTGAGCTTGGGAGCCAGACACAGGGCTTGATCCCAGGACCCTGAGATAATGACCTGAGCTGAAATCAAGAGTCAGTCACTCAATGGGCTGAGCCACCCAGGCACCCCCAGGAGTCTATATTTAATTTTTCCTTTTCCATTCTGAGAGTTTTACCTCCCATGTTGTGAAAGCATGACCCAGAGCTTAGAGCATAAACTGTTTAATTCTGGGTTAAATCATTCATGTGTACATTGTGATGATTAGTCAAGAATTTTGAAATAGATTGCAGAGCATGATACACATCACTGGTTCCTGAAGTGGACGTCCAGTGAGATGTCTGACACTTGATGTAATGTTGATGGTGGAGGTGAAACAAAAATTCGGTTGACTGGCTTCCACATCAGTGATATTCTCCATAGGTCTCATGGCGTCACACGAAACTCTAATGTCTTCACACTGAAGAAAAGATCTTTGAAAAGAAATGTTAGACTTATCAGTTAATGAGGAAATTGTTGGGTTACCAAAGTCAGAGGAAAGATTCTAGTTTCATACAAAGCACATCATGTCAATGATATCAGATAATGAACTTCCTGAAAATCAATGAGGCCATACTTTTGAATAAACCAATATAACAGTCAAATCTATGTCTGTAAATATAAGCATGCTGCCAGTGGCATTCCTTTTTTCATGTATTTGTAATCTTTATCAGTTTTTCTCCTACAAACCTGATAATTAGATTTATATGTCTCTAATTAATATTGATTATGCTGTCAAGTAAGAGCGTACGTGCTCCTAAGAGAGACATGGAGGGATCAAATGGGCATCTAGACTTCCACAATTTGCTTTATAACAGCTTTTATTTTCTTTATATTTTGGGTTTCTATATATGAACTATAAGGATAATTTTAAGTGCTTTATCCAAATATTCATTTTGCATATCATGAAATTGATGTTTCAAGAGACGATTTGATCTAAGTCATGCCTTTGATTTCTTAAATCCCATCTTATTTAAAAATGGGAATAAGTAAGAAAATCTAGACAGTGTGATAAAATACACGCACAGAAATGAGAAATTTTTGTTCCCAGACATAAATGACAAGAATGATTGACTTTGTTCCTGATGGTTCCTAATGACAAGTTCCAAGCAAACATTTTTGCCCTTCACTTTCTTAGGTACCTACATTCCCTATAACAAATTCTCCTTAAACTTCAGCAAAGAATCGAATTTGTTGTTTAGCAAACATAATATGTTTACCAAACATATTAACTAAAGCTATATGCAGTATTTATATTGTGAAACCTAAGTTGTTAGAGGTTGAGTGCAAGGGAATCTTACAGCACCAAAGAGAAAGAGGAAATAGAATCCATTACGTTGTCCTTATAGGGAAAATATTCTTCAAAATAAACACAACCACTCTTTAATAATTATAGAAACTAGTATATCCCCTGGGTCTTCATAGCATACGTTGTATATAATATGATGAAAATTAGCTTCAGGAACATCCTTATAATAAACATAATAGTGAGATTCACAGGGTTATATTTTTAAATTTCTTAATAGAAACCAATCATGTAATACCAAAGGAGAATTTAATAAAGTCTATTCAGTATGGGTGGTCTGAGTACACATTCTTGATACAACTAATAATGATGTTGTGAGAACCAGGTCACTTAATTCTTAGTTTAGAGGTTTTGTTTTCCTTCCATCTATAATGAAAGCCACGTATACATATACATACACATTTACACACGTGTATGTGAGAGAGAAAAATAGTGTCTTCCACATGACGCTCACTTGTCAGTGCTATGCTCTGGATTGGTAAATCAAAACATACACACACTGCTGACTATTTCTGATATAAGGGAAGAAATGTCACTCTTTTTGCATGATCTAAAATGCACTGACACTCATAAAGTAGTTCTGTTTTTAATGTTTTGAGGAACATCCCTACCGTTTTCCATAATGGCTGCACCAACGTACCTTCCCACCAGTTGTGTGTACAAGTGTTCTCAATTCTCCACATCCTCATCAATACTTCCTTTGTTTCTTTTACAATTAGCATCCTAACGGGTATGAGGTGATATTTCATTGTGGTTTTGATTTGCACTTCCTTGATGATGAGTGACATTGACCATCTTTTCGTAACTTTTTGGCTATTTGTTTGTCTCCTTTTGAGAAATGACTGTACAGATTCTTTGTCCAAGTTTTAATCAGATTGTTTGTGGGTTTCTTTTTTTTTTTTTTTTAAGTTGAGTTGTAGGAGTTCCTCCTATATTTTGGAAATTTTCCCTTATCAGATAAAGGTTTTACAAATATTTTCTTACATTCCATACGTTGTCTTTTCGCTGTTGATTATTTTCCTTCCTAGGCAAACTTTTTAATTTGATGTAATTTACTTGTCTGTGTTTGCTTCTTGCTTCTACTTTTGGTATCACATCCAAGAAATAATTGCTTACACCAGAGTCATGAAGCTTTTCCCCTGTTTTCCTCAAAGAGTTTTGCAGTTTCAGGTCTTACATGTAGTTCCTCAGCCCATTTGGAGTTGATTTTTGTGTAAGTTAGATAAGCGTCACTTTTATTATTTTGAATATGAATGTCCAGTTTCCCAGTAATCCCACTTCTGGGTATATACTCAAAATAATTGAAATCAGGGACGCCTGGGTGGCTCAGTTGGTTAAGCGGCTGCCTTCAGCTCAGGTCATGATCCCAGCATCCTGGGATCGAGTCCCACATCGGGCTCCTTGCTCGGCAGGGAGCCTGCTTCTCCCTCTGCCTCTGGCTGCCTGTGCGCGCGCTCTCTCTCTCTCTCTCTCTCTGACAAATAAATAAATAAAATCTTTAAAAAAAATCAAAATAATTGAAATCAGGTTCCCAAAGAAGTTTCTGGGCTCCCATGTTTATGGGAACATTGTTTATACTAGCCAAAGTATGAAATACACAAAAAAATCTAAATGTCCATCAAAGGATAAATGAATAAATAGAATGTGAGATATGTATAGACAATGGAATTTTTTACAATGGAATAGTTTTCTTCTTATAAAGAGGTAATCTTGCCATTTATGGCAACAAGGGTAAACCTAGAGGATGCTTTGCTATAAGTGGACGAAGCCGGTCACAGAAGGACAAACATGCATCATTCCACACGTCGGAAGTATCTAAAAAAGTCAAACTCATAGAAGCAGAAACTAGAATGGGGATTATTAATTATTATTATTAATAATAGTACCATTATTATTATTCATGGTTGCCAGGGGTTAGGGGAAGGTAGAAAGAAGGGTTGCTGTTACCTGGGTGTAAAGTGTCCTCCTACAAGGTGAACAAGTCCTAGAGAGTAGCGTAAACACTGTGCTTGTAATTAACCACGCTCGACTGTGCACTTGGAATTTGTTAAATAAGAGGCTAGAACTCATGTTAAGTGTTCTCACTACAATTAAAAATAGATAAGGAAATAAATGCACTGGCAGACGGAGGCGAACCTATGATTTAGAAATATGGAAATTTACAGAACTCTGAAAGCCGTTGGTATGCATTTTCACGAGTTGTTGGTAACTTCCAACCCCGTACGTTGACTGACCAACAGGGACCAACATCAAAGCTACAGGTTCCAATCAATGGAAATGTCGGTTCTGAAAAATCATACTTTGGCTTATTAGTTTTACTAAAAAATTACATAACAAATCTCAATAAATGTTGAGAAAGTGTTACTACAGTGTGCATTTTGTACATTCAAGCAGCCAATAAAATGAACCATTTCTCAATGATCCCATAATGTCTGGGATTATCGCAAACATTTCTCTCTCTTCATTAGCTTCCCCTTTTCTCAGTCTTCTTCCCATCATTGTCTCTATCACCAGCACAGCTCTGGTTGTACTGGGGGAAATGCTGAGGTATTGGTTCCACTATTTGTCATAAGATGTGAAGTCACAGAGAGATCGATCATCTCAATTTCTGCATTTTGAAGGTAAGGAAATAGCAAGGTAAAATCACTTATCTAAGCCTTGAAATTAGCAGAGGACAGAGCGGAGCACAGAACCTGGAAATGTCACCTAGTTCCCAACTATCTCCGAGTGTAGACGGCACTCACAGTGGCTCACACAGTTCTCTGGTACAAAGTCTGATCCCTTCAAAATCAATAGTGATCTCCACAGTCACTGTTTGTAATTCTTGAACTTTTTAAAAATTTCTGTTTCTATTCACTCATTTTCTCAGGCTTTGATGCATTTTATCTACTACAGTTAAGCAGTATTAACTTATGTATGCTGACATGCCTTGATTCAGCCTCTTATCTCCAGTTTCCATGAACCAGTCTTCTTCATCATAGTCTCTGACGAGGTTCCAGACGTGTTCTTCCATCTGAGGATGAACTCAGAGTTAGAAAGTTCTCCTTTGTAATGACTAGTTCTGTGACATTCACTTGCTGATCCTAGCTGTATGCCTTTCTGCACTATAAAGTTGGTGTTTGGACTCATACATCCAAGCATATTTGACCTGTTTGCTGTCAGCCCTCAATTCCTGTTTGAGTTTTCTCTGTATGCTGGCTGCGTCTGCCTCTGTTCCCGGTGAGTTCCCGAGACACATAGGTATCAGGCGTCTACTCTGTGTCCCACCATACACGGGGGAAATAAACAAACACAATGGAAGAAAACTATGGATCTTTAAAAACAATCCTTTAGGGGCTCCTGGGTGGCTCAGTCAGTTAAGCGTCTGCCTTCGGCTCAGGTCATGAACCCTGGGTCCTGGGACTGAGTCCCACATCGGTCTCCCTGCTCAACAGGGAGTCTGCTTCTCCCTCTCCTTCTGCCTGCCATTCCCCCTGCTTATGTTTGCCTGTTCTCTCTCTCTCTCTCTCTCTTAAATAAAATCTTAGAAAAAAAAATCCTTTAGTATAGGAAAAGGGACAAATGTTAAACGGGTAATTATGCAGAAAATTAATTAGTATTGTTATAGGTTATAAAGGAATACAGAGAACTGTGAAGAAATAAACCAGGGAGATGTAAACTAGTGTAGAGAACATTTGAGGCATTTTCTTTTCATGCCTGTATCCCAGCATCGTTCAAGGAAGGGACGAGGGGATACTCAGCAAACCCTCATCTACGCCTTCACCTACATCCTCTAGATCTATCTTACCATGAGACTCCCAGAATATGACACCGAGCTTCACGCTGTAATGTTCTGGTAATGGAGTAGGGCATGACTGCCACATTAACTACGAAACATACTATCTCCCCCCTTTTATTTGTTCTTTTAGAATTTTTTTTGTTTAATGTTGGATTTGCCTTTGAAAAAATAGTGTTATCCTAAAATAAGTCAAGCATACTAATTATACTTAAAGCTCCTGTATCATGTGAAAATACAAAAGTGAACATATTAAAATCTCAGAGATGGAAAATGAATCAAAGTCAAATTTGGATAAACATCTGTACCTTCCACTCTGTCATGTATTTCTCTCTATGTGTGTATTTATATTTTAAGCTTAAACTTTAAAATTTTAACTTTAAACCTTAAGCCATGTACATGAGTCATGAATATATGTCACAGAATGTACCATTTATAGATCAGGTATTTTGGCATCCAGCAGATTATCCGTTATCGCATGGCAATCTCTCTGTAAAGATTCAGAAGCCTGTCTTATCAGGAGTGCCACCTGTTTCTGTCTTATTCCCAGCCTTCTTTCCCAGTACTTGTCTATCAGGTATCTATCTGCAACTGGCTTTAACACCTTCTATGTGCCTCTGCTCCCTGCTGCAGGCTGGTAAGAGCTCTTGGTGCCCTGATACCACTTTTGTTTGGGTTAAATCTCTTTCCAGAGAACAAGGAGTCCAAGAGGTCTGATGTAGCCTCAATGCAGAAGTAGAGCAGGATAGGCTGTCTTTTTTATTTGAGGGTCCATGGAGACTAATATCCAGGGACAACAGTGGGTTTCAAAGTAGGGAAAGCGATAGTAGTGAAGATGCAAAGTATAGAAGCTAGACTCCCCAGCTCCTCTGCACAGGAGGCAGAAGGAAGCCAGTAGTGAGGCCATGTTTCCTCCCTACAGTGGAAGCTGCATCTAAAGTGTAGCTCCAGTGGGTAGATAAGAAAGTGAAGAATCCCTAAGGTACTGGCTAGCTCAGTTTGGCTTGCTTCCTTAATGATTCTGTTGCTGAAAGGGAACCTAGCTTGGGTGGTTCTCACACTCTTATGGCATCAGCAACTTCTGTGCAAATTACTCCTAAAAAATACTTGGAATGACAAGTAACTCATCACCAGAAACCTTGCTTTAGGTTGTCTTCCATTTTCGAATTGTTGATATGGCCCACATTTTCTAGAAAATCTGGATTTGAATACTGGAAACCAATTTGAAATTTAAAAAAAATAATACAAAGAAAAAGTCCGACAGAGGGGAAACTCTCAAAAAGACAGCAAGAAAACATAGAAATGAAGGTCTAGAAAAGCCATCTTAAGAAGCATGGAAACATGTTGACCAGAGCAACTTCAGGTCTGCACAGGATGGGCCGGGGGCCACTCAGAACTTCAGGTTTCACATCCCTCCTCATATGTGTTTCGGTGTCTTTCTTCAACTGTAGGCAATTTTGCGGGAAACATGGTCTCCAGAAGGTCCTGGTCCATAAGCTTCACATCCACTGAGGCTCACAGTTCCAGGGAAAGAATCTGATGGGCCAGAGATGGATTAGATGCCCATTCTTGGGCAAATCACTGTAGCCAGAGGAGCAAAATTTCAGAGTGGCAGCACTGCCTGGGGTCAGTGGGGATCACTCTCCTGAGAGATTATTACTCTGAGAAGACATGTCCTGAGGGCCCATTATAGTCTGCTACTCTACTGACCGGCATTTACCTTGAGTTCAGTGTGGCACATTTTCCCTCACAGAGATCAAAGAAGTTAATTTTGTGAAAGCCTTGAGTATTTACACAATAAATGTCTTATTTTGAGACAGACTGTTTCAGAGTTTGGGAATGTTTTTCCTCAATATGAGCACCTTAGGATAAATGTGTTTGATACATCTCTTAAGGCACAGGACCTAAGACAATTCAGCAAGTCAACAACACAAGGCTTCAACTAGTTGATTAGATATTACAGCAATCTTATTAAATAATGGAGGAAATTGAGTCCATTAAGGAAAAGACAGAAGAAAAAGTACCAGTGGGGCAAGCTCTACTTAACAGGGATGAATAATCCAGGTATTTCTCGAGGAAGAGGCCCAGCCCATCACTGGAGCAGACTCAGATTCCATTCGACCACATAATTAGTTAATTGTATCTGTTTCCTTTAGTGAGTCATGGTTTAGCAAGTCATTGCTGACTCTGACCCATGAAGGAACTCTAGGAAGTCATTTCATATAGGACTGTGGAGCAAACATGGGACATGTATTATCAGTAGGAACCATGTGAAAACAGCCCTGGAATCTTCAGAGCAGAAAGAGATATGCTCATTCTCCATGCCTATTGTGCATGGTCTAGGGATTGCTCCACTCCTGGACCCACGCTCTGGAGGCATCTCCTAAAAAAAAGTGGCTTTGATTTGCTGGACCAGAAAAGAACAGGTCTGACGTTGGTCTGTCAGTTCTCTTATGCTCCCAAATGGATGGGAAACATCCTTCTGTCCTCAACACATTGGCCAGGACTCGTCATGTGACTAGCCTGACTCCTAGGAGACTAGGAAATCTGGGACAACAAAGAAATTAATGGAGGAGCAGAGTTGTCCCTGTCACAGAATAATAGAATGCTGCTTTATTATTATTATTTGTTTTGGTTTTATAATATCTTTGTAAAATCCCCTTATCAGAAAATATATGGGTCAGAAATCTTATCTTTTTATGAGGGACTGGAGGGCATAGGGATCCTCCAGAAAATATGAATGCTTACTGATTCACCAACTGTCCATTTCTCCAGTTATAAAGGTATAGAGAGCATGCTTATTATAAAGTATTTATAGCAATGTCTTTAGCTCCGAAAAAGTCACCTTCTACAAGTACCCCACACCCTAACGGGTCTTCTGTGAGAACAAGCTTAACTATAATCGCTTCTTGGCAAAGTCCCTTGAGTTTTACACTTTGTAACTGAATGTATGTATGAGATCTGCTGTAGGGGCAATGTGTTGTACCAACTTAGGGGGTGATACATAACCTAAGTTCCTTCTAAATAGGAGTGTGCCAGCATTTGGGCAACCCCACAACAGGCATGCGTGACAGCTCATTGCATGATTAACTCCAAAAGCATCTAAAAGTTCTTTACTAAAATGGAATAATGCCACGAGAGAATCTGTAACTTCAAACGGAAGCTATACAGTGGCTGTGGTTTAATATTTGAAGTTCAGCTGATTATGTATTCATATAAACATGGTCTCATGTTATAGCTTTGTAGATAGGAAAGTAAGATTAGAGTGAGAGTGAAACAGTTTATGTTAACACAAAACAATTTAATTCTAAGGAATACATTTTATACTTTGAAATGCATCCTCTGCTTTTTCATCATTAAAATGTATTAACCATTTATATAGAAATTAGGATTCCACTAATTTTTATCTCAATTATTGAGCCTAATGTTTATGTAACATGGATTCAAAGAACCAAAATATACTTTGAAGAGATGTATTTTTTACATTTGCGAAATTGAGTTTTTCACATTTTTTTATAACACAGTACATGCTGAATTATCAGCACAAAGGAGTCAACAATGAAAAGTCTCTCAAGAGTCTCCACAAAACCACAATTTATAAACATGATTTTTTTTTCTTCATCCTCATCACACTATTAGTATTTCAGGAAAAATGGTGAATAATTAATGTAATCGTGCACATCCTTATCTTTCAACTTTCATTGGCTGTGCTTCTAATGTTTTCTTATTAAACATATTAGTTTTAGGGTGAAACACACACACACACACACACAATTATCATGTCATAACAACAAAGTGTTCATTTTAAGGAGTTTTATCAGATGGTGGATTTTATCAAAGGCTTTCTTAGTTCCTGAGGAGATATTTTTACCTTTTTATAGGTTATTGTGAATTATTTTAACATGTTACAAATATTATGATATTGGCTCTATTCTCCTGAATATTTTAGTATTTCATTCTAAAGTTTACATTATGAATTATAAGTGCTACTGGTCTAGAAATTTGGCCTCAGATGTTGTGTCAACATTATGGTGCTACAGACAAAAACTTTCTCTTCTTCCTTCTCTAATCCATGCTCTGAAATAAATTAAGGAGCTTTGGAATGATCTCTTTCAAAGAGCTAAAATCGGGGCGCCTGGGTGGCTCAGTGGGTTAAAGCCTCTGCTTTCGGCCCAGGTCATGATCCCAGGGTCCTGGGATCGAGCCCCACATCGGGCTCTCTGCTCCGCGGAGAGCCTGCTTCCTCCTCTCTCTCCCTGCCTGCCTCTCTTGCCTACTTGTGATCTCTGTCTGTCAAATAAATAAATAAAATCTTTAAAAAAAAAAAAAGAGCTAAAATCACCTATGAAATGGACTGAAACTTGCTGGGTTTTTATGGGGAGGAGAATGTAGATTTTTTTTTTAAGTGGTCTCAATTTGTTCCACAGTAATAGTATCTTAGACATTAATAGCTTTCTCAGGAACATAAAATATTAATTTACATTTCTTGAAAAATCATCATTTTCATCCAGGTTTTCAAATTCTTTTTTTTTAATTTTTAATTTTTAATTTTTTTTATAAACATATAATGTATTTTATCCCCAGGGGTACATGTCTGTGAATCGCCAGGTTTACACACTTCACAGCACTAACCATAGCACATACCCTCCCCAATGTCCATTACCCCACCACCCTTTCCCAACCCCCCGACCCCCAGCAACCCTCAGTTTGTTTTGTGAGATTAAGAGTCACTTATGGTTTGTCTCCCTCCTGATCCCATCTTGTTTCTTTTATTCTTTTCCTACTCCCCAAACCCCCCATGTTGCATCTCCACTTCCTCATATCAGGGATATCATATGATAGTTGTCTTTCTCTGATTGACTTATTTCACTAAGCATGATACCCTCTAGTTCCATCTATGTTGTTGCAAATGGAAAGATTTCATTTTTTGATGGCTGCATAGTATTCCATTTTGTATATATACCACAACTTCTTTATCCATTCATCTGTTGATGGACATCTAGGTTCTTTCCATAGTTTGGCTATTGTGGACATTGCTGCTATAAACATTCGGGTGCACATGCCCCTTTGGATCCCTACGTTTGTATCTTTAGGGTAAATACCCAGTAGTGCAATTGCTGGGTCATAGGGTAGTTCTATTTTCAACTTTTTGAGGAACTTCCATGCTGTTTTCCAGAGTGGTTGCACCAGCTTGCATTCCCACCAACAGTGTAGGAGGGTTCCCCTTTCTCCACATCCTCGCCAGCATCTGTCATTTCCTGACTTGTTAATTTT